>CAMAOD020000228.1:20000-247500 GCA_945859595.2 Megachile willughbiella | reverse complement strand
CAGAGACAGAGACAGAGACAGAGACAGAGACAGAGACAGAGACAGAGACAGAGACAGAGACAGAGACAGACACAGAGACAGAGACAGAGACAGAGACAGAGACAGAGGCAGAGACAGAGACAGAGACAGATACGTAGACAGAGACAGAGACAGAGACAGAGACAGAGACAGAGACAGAGACAGAGACAGAGACAGAGACAGAGACAGAGACAGAGACAGAGACAGAGACAGAGACAGAGACAGAGACAGAGACAGACACAGAGACAGAGACAGAGACAGAGACAGAGACAGAGACAGAGGCAGAGACTGAGACTGAAACAGAGACAGAGACAGAAACAGAGACGGAGACAAAGACCGAGACAGAGGCAGAGGCACAGACAGAGACAGAGACAGAGACAGAGACAGAGACAGAGACAGATGCAGGGCAGAGACAGAGGCAGAGACAGAGACAGAGACTGAGACAGAGACAGAGACAGAGACAGAGACAGAGAGAGAGGCAGAGACAGGGACAGAGACAGAGACAGAGACAGAGACAGAGACAGAGACAGAGACTGAGACTGAAACAGAGACAGAGACAGAAACAGAGACGGAGACAAAGACCGAGACAGAGGCAGAAGCACAGACAGAGACAGAGACAGAGACAGAGACAGAGACAGAGACAGATGCAGGGCAGAGACAGAGGCAGAGACAGAGACAGAGACTGAGACAGAGACAGAGACAGAGACAGAGACAGAGACAGAGAGAGAGGCAGAGACAGGGACAGAGACAGAGACAGAGACAGAGACAGAGACAGAGACAGAGACAGAGACAGAGACAAAGACCGAGACACAGACAGAGACGGAGACAGAGGCAGAGACAGAGCCAGGGACAGAGACGGAGACAGAGACAGAGGAAGAGACTGCGACAGAGACAGAGACAGAGACAGAGACAGGGACAGAGACAGAGACAGAGACAGAGACAGAGACAGAGACAGAGACAGAGACAGAGACAGAGACAGAGACAGAGACAGAGACAGAGACAGCGACAGGGACAGGGAGAGGGACAGGGACAGAGACAGAGGCAGAGACAGAGACAGAGACAGAGACAGAGACGGAGACAAAGACCGAGACACAGACAGAGACGGAGACAGAGGCAGAGACAGAGCCAGGGACGGAGACAGAGACAGAGACAGAGACAGAGACGGAGACAGAGACAGAGACAGAGACAGAGACAGAGACAGGGACAGAGACAGAGACAGAGACAGAGACAGGGACAGGGAGAGGGACAGGGACAGAGACAGAGGCAGAGAGTGGCAGAGACAGAGACAGAGACAGAGACAGACACAGAGACAGAGACAGAGACAGAGGCGGAGACAGAGACAGAGACAGAGACGGAGACAAAGACCGAGACACAGACAGAGACGGAGACAGAGGCGGAGACAGAGACAGAGACAGAGACGGAGACAAAGACCGAGACACAGACAGAGACGGAGACAGAGGCAGAGACAGAGCCAGGGACAGAGACGGAGACAGAGACAGAGACAGAGACAGAGGCAGTGACAGAGACAGAGACAGAGACAGAGACAGAGACAGAGACAGAGACAGAGACAGAGACAGAGACAGAGACAGAGACAGAGACAGAGACAGAGACAGAGACAGAGACAGAGACAGAGACAGAGACAGAGACAGAGACAGAGACAGAGACGGCGACAGAGACGGCGACAGAGACAGAGATAGAGATGAGACAGAGACAGAGACAGAGACAGAGACAGAGGCAGAGACAGATACGTAGACAGAGACAGAGACAGAGACAGAGACAGAGACAGAGACAGAGACAGAGACAGAGACAGAGACAGACACAGAGACAGAGACAGAGACAGAGGCAGAGACGGAGACAGTGACAGAGACAGAGACAGAGACAGAGACGGAGAGAAAGACCGAGACAGAGGCAGAGACAGAGACAGAGACAGAGACAGAGGCATAGACAGAGACAGAGACAGAGACAGAGACAGAGACAGAGACAGAGACAGAGACAGAGACAGAGACAGAGACAGAGACAGAGACAGAGACAGAGACAGAGACAGAGACAGAGACAGAGAGAGAGACAGAGACAGAGACAGAGACAGAGACAGAGACAGAGACAGAGACGGAGATAGAGGCAGAGACAGAGACAGAGACGGAGACAGAGGCAGAGACAAAGCCAGGGACGGAGACAGAGACAGAGACAGAGGGAGAGACAGCGACAGAGACAGAGAAAGAGACAGAGACAGAGACAGAGACAGAGACAGAGACAGAGACAGAGACAGAGACAGAGACAGAGACAGAGACAGAGACAGAGACAGCGACAGGGACAGGTAGAGGGACAGGGACAGAGACAGAGGCAGAGACAGAGGCAGAGACAGAGACAGAGACAGAGACAGAGACGGAGACAGAGACAGAGACAGCGACAGAGACAGAGATAGAAACAGAGACGGAGACAAAAACCGAGACAGAGGCAGAGACACAGACAGAGACAGAGACAGAGACAGAGACAGAGACAGAGACAGAGACAGAGGCAGGGCAGAGACAGAGGCAGAGACAGAGACAGAGACAGTGACAGAGACATAGACAGAGACAGAGACAGAGACAGAGACAGAGACAGCGACAGAGACAGAGATAGAAACAGAGACGGAGACAAAAACCGAGACAGAGGCAGAGACACAGACAGAGACAGAGACAGAGACAGAGACAGAGACAGAGACAGCGACAGGGACAGGTAGAGGGACAGGGACAGAGACAGAGGCAGAGACAGAGGCAGAGACAGAGGCAGAGACAGAGACAGAGACAAAGACCGAGACACAGACAGAGACGGAGACAGAGGCAGAGACAGAGCCAGGGACAGAGACGGAGACAGAGACAGAGGAAGAGACTGCGACAGAGACAGAGACAGAGACAGAGACAGAGACAGAGACAGAGACAGAGACAGAGACAGAGACAGAGACAGAGACAGAGACAGAGACAGAGACAGCGACAGAGACAGAGATAGAAACAGAGACGGAGACAAAAACCGAGACAGAGGCAGAGACACAGACAGAGACAGAGACAGAGACAGAAACAGAGACAGAGACAGAGACAGAGGCAGGGCAGAGACAGAGGCAGAGACAGAGACAGAGACAGAGACAGTGCCAGAGACATAGACAGAGACAGGGACAGAGACAGAGACAGAGACAGAGACAGAGACAGGGACGGAGACAGAGACAGAGACAGAGACAGAGGCAGAGACAGAGCCAGGTACAGAGACGGAGATAGAGACAGAGGAAGAGACAGCGACAGAGACAGAGACAGAGACAGAGGCAGTGACAGAGACAGAGACAGAGACAGAGACAGAGACAGAGACAGAGACAGAGACAGAGACAGGGACGGAGACAGAGACAGAGACAGAGACAGAGACAGAGACAGAGACAGAGGCAGCGACAGGGACAGGGAGAGGGACAGGGACAGAGACAGAGGCAGAGACAGAGGCAGAGACAGAGACAGAGACAGAGACAGAGGCGGAGACAAAGACCGAGACACAGACGGAGACGGAGACAGAGGCAGAGACAGAGCCAGGGTCAGAGACGGAGACAGAGACAGAGGAAGAGACAGCGACAGAGACAGAGACAGAGACAGAGACAGAGACAGAGACAGAGACAGAGACAGAGACAGAGACAGAGACAGAGACAGAGACAGAGACAGAGACAGAGACAGAGACAGAGACAGAGACAGAGACAGAGACAGAGACAGAGACAGAGACAGCGACAGGGACAGGGAGAGGGACAGGGACAGAGACAGAGGCAGAGGCAGAGACAGAGGCAGAGACAGAGACAGAGACAAAGACCGAGACACAGACAGAGACGGAGACAGAGGCAGAGACAGAGCCAGGGACGGAGACAGAGACAGGGACAGAGACAGAGACAGAGACAGAGACACAGGAAGAGACAGCGACAGGGACAGAGACAGAGACAGAGGCAGTGACAGAGACAGAGACAGAGGCAGAGACTGAGACTGAAACAGAGACAGAGACAGAAACAGAGACGGAGACAAAGACCGAGACAGAGGCAGAGGCACAGACAGAGACAGAGACAGAGACAGAGGCAGGGCAGGGACAGAGGCAGAGACAGAGACAGAGGGAGAGACAGCGACAGAGACAGAGACGGAGACAGAGACAGAGACAGATACAGAGACAGAGACAGAGACGGAGACAGAGACAGAGACAGAGACAGAGACAGAGACAGAGACAGAGACAGAGACAGAGACAGAGACAGAGACAGAGACAGAGACAGAGACAGAGACAGAGACAGAGACCGAGACAGGGACAGAGACAGAGACAGAGACAGAGACAGAGACAGAGACAGAGACAGAGACAGAGACAGAGACAGAGACAGAGACAGCGACAGGGACAGGGAGAGGGACAGGGACAGAGACAGAGGCAGAGACAGAGGCAGAGACAGAGACAGAGACAGAGACAGGGACGGAGACAAAGACCGAGACACAGACAGAGACGGAGACAGAGGCAGAGACAGAGCCAGGGACAGAGACGGAGACAGAGACAGAGGAAGAGACAGCGACAGAGACAGAGACAGAGACAGAGACAGAGACAGAGACAGAGACAGAGACAGAGACAGAGACAGAGACAGAGACAGAGACAGGGACAGAGACAGAGACAGAGACAGGGACAGAGACCGAGACAGAGGCAGCGACAGGGACAGGGAGAGGGACAGGGACAGAGACAGAGGCAGAGACAGAGGCAGAGACAGAGACAGAGACAGAGACAGAGACAGAGACAGAGACGGAGACAAAGACCGAGACACAGACGGAGACGGAGACAGAGGCAGAGACAGAGCCAGGGACAGAGACGGAGACAGAGACAGAGGAAGAGACAGCGACAGAGACAGAGACAGAGACAGAGGCAGTGACAGAGACAGAGACAGAGACAGAGACAGAGACAGAGACAGAGACAGAGACAGAGACAGAGACAGAGACAGAGACAGAGACGGAGACAGAGACAGAGACAGAGACAGAGACAGAGACAGAGACAGAGACAGAGACAGAGAGAGCGACAGGGACAGGGAGAGGGACAGAGACAGAGGCAGAGACAGAGGCAGAGACAGAGACAGAGACAAAGACCGAGACACAGACAGAGACGGAGACAGAGGCAGAGACAGAGCCAGGGACAGAGACGGAGACAGAGACAGAGGAAGAGACTGCGACAGAGACAGAGACAGAGACAGAGACAGAGACAGAGACAGAGACAGAGACAGAGACAGAGACAGAGACAGAGACAGAGACAGAGACAGAGACAGAGACAGAGACAGAGACAGAGACAGACACAGAGACAGAGACAGAGACAGAGACAGAGACAGAGACAGAGACAGAGACAGAGACAGAGACAGAGACAGAGACAGAGACAGAGACAGAGACAGAGACAGAGACAGAGACAGAGACAGACGCAGAGACAGAGACAGAGACAGAGACAGCGACAGGGACAGGGAGAGGGACAGGGACAGAGACAGAGGCAGAGACAAAGGCAGAGACAGAGACAGAGACAAAGACCGAGACACAGACAGAGACAGAGACAGAGGCAGAGACGGAGACAGTGACAGAGACAGAGACAGAGACAGAGACGGAGAGAAAGACCGAGGCAGACGCAGAGACTGAGACAGAGGCAGAGACAGAGACAGAGACAGAGACAGAGACAGAGACAGAGACAGCGACAGGGACAGGTAGAGGGACAGGGACAGAGACAGAGGGAGAGACAGAGGCAGAGACAGAGACAGAGACAGAGACGGAGGGAGAGACAGCGACAGAGACAGAGAAAGAGACAGAGACAGAGACAGAGACAGAGACAGAGACAGAGACAGAGACAGAGACAGAGACAGAGACAGAGACAGAGACAGAGACAGAGACAGAGACAGAGACAGAGACAGAGACAGAGACAGCGACAGAGACAGAGATAGAAACAGAGACGGAGACAAAAACCGAGACAGAGGCAGAGACACAGACAGAGACAGAGACAGAGACAGAGACAGAGACAGAGACAGAGACAGAGACAGAGGCAGGGCAGAGACAGAGGCAGAGACAGAGACAGAGACAGTGACAGAGACATAGACAGAGACAGGGACAGAGACAGAGACAGAGACAGAGACAGAGACAGAGACAGAGACAGAGACAGAGACAGAGACAGAGACAGAGACAGAGACAGAGACAGAGACAGAGACAGGGACAGAGACAGAGACAGAGACAGGGACAGAGACCGAGACAGAGGCAGCGACAGGGACAGGGAGAGGGACAGGGACAGAGACAGAGGCAGAGACAGAGGCAGAGACAGAGACAGAGACAGAGACAGAGACAGAGACAGAGACGGAGACAAAGACCGAGACACAGACGGAGACGGAGACAGAGGCAGAGACAGAGCCAGGGACAGAGACGGAGACAGAGACAGAGGAAGAGACAGCGACAGAGACAGAGACAGAGACAGAGGCAGTGACAGAGACAGAGACAGAGACAGAGACAGAGACAGAGACAGAGACAGAGACAGAGACAGAGACAGAGACAGAGACAGAGACGGAGACAGAGACAGAGACAGAGACAGAGACAGAGACAGAGACAGAGACAGAGACAGAGAGAGCGACAGGGACAGGGAGAGGGACAGAGACAGAGGCAGAGACAGAGGCAGAGACAGAGACAGAGACAAAGACCGAGACACAGACAGAGACGGAGACAGAGGCAGAGACAGAGCCAGGGACAGAGACGGAGACAGAGACAGAGGAAGAGACTGCGACAGAGACAGAGACAGAGACAGAGACAGAGACAGAGACAGAGACAGAGACAGAGACAGAGACAGAGACAGAGACAGAGACAGAGACAGAGACAGAGACAGAGACAGAGACAGAGACAGACACAGAGACAGAGACAGAGACAGAGACAGAGACAGAGACAGAGACAGAGACAGAGACAGAGACAGAGACAGAGACAGAGACAGAGACAGAGACAGAGACAGAGACAGAGACAGAGACAGACGCAGAGACAGAGACAGAGACAGAGACAGCGACAGGGACAGGGAGAGGGACAGGGACAGAGACAGAGGCAGAGACAAAGGCAGAGACAGAGACAGAGACAAAGACCGAGACACAGACAGAGACAGAGACAGAGGCAGAGACGGAGACAGTGACAGAGACAGAGACAGAGACAGAGACGGAGAGAAAGACCGAGGCAGACGCAGAGACTGAGACAGAGGCAGAGACAGAGACAGAGACAGAGACAGAGACAGAGACAGAGACAGCGACAGGGACAGGTAGAGGGACAGGGACAGAGACAGAGGGAGAGACAGAGGCAGAGACAGAGACAGAGACAGAGACGGAGGGAGAGACAGCGACAGAGACAGAGAAAGAGACAGAGACAGAGACAGAGACAGAGACAGAGACAGAGACAGAGACAGAGACAGAGACAGAGACAGAGACAGAGACAGAGACAGAGACAGAGACAGAGACAGAGACAGAGACAGAGACAGCGACAGAGACAGAGATAGAAACAGAGACGGAGACAAAAACCGAGACAGAGGCAGAGACACAGACAGAGACAGAGACAGAGACAGAGACAGAGACAGAGACAGAGACAGAGACAGAGGCAGGGCAGAGACAGAGGCAGAGACAGAGACAGAGACAGTGACAGAGACATAGACAGAGACAGGGACAGAGACAGAGACAGAGACAGAGACAGAGACAGAGACAGAGACAGAGACAGAGACAGAGACAGAGACAGAGACAGAGACAGAGACAGAGACAGAGACAGAGACAGAGACAGAGACAGAGAGAGGGACAGAGACAGAGACAGAGACAGAGACAGAGACAGAGACAGAGACAGAGGCAGCGACAGGGACAGGGAGAGGGACAGGGACAGAGACAGAGGCAGAGACGGAGGCAGAGACAGAGACAGAGACAGAGACAGAGGCGGAGACAAAGACCGAGACACAGACGGAGACGGAGACAGAGGCAGAGACAGAGCCAGGGACAGAGACGGAGACAGAGACAGAGGAAGAGACAGCGACAGAGACAGAGACAGAGACAGAGACAGAAACAGAGACAGAGACAGAGACAGAGACAGAGACAGAGACAGAGACAGAGACAGAGACAGAGACAGAGACAGAGACAGAGACAGAGACAGAGACAGAGACAGAGACAGAGACAGAGACAGAGACAGAGACAGAGACAGAGACAGAGACAGCGACAGGGACAGGGAGAGGGACAGGGACAGAGACAGAGGCAGAGACAGAGGCAGAGACAGAGACAGAGACAAAGACCGAGACACAGACAGAGACGGAGACAGAGGCAGAGACAGAGCCAGGGACGGAGACAGAGACAGGGACAGAGACAGAGACAGAGACAGAGACACAGGAAGAGACAGCGACAGGGACAGAGACAGAGACAGAGGCAGTGACAGAGACAGAGACAGAGGCAGAGACTGAGACTGAAACAGAGACAGAGACAGAAACAGAGACGGAGACAAGGACCGAGACAGAGGCAGAGGCACAGACAGAGACAGAGACAGACAGAGGCAGGGCAGGGACAGAGGCATAGACAGAGAGAGAGACAGAGACAGAGACATAGACAGAGACAGAGACAGAGACAGAGACAGAGACAGAGACTGAGACAGAGACAGAGACAGAGACAGAGGGAGAGACAGCGACAGAGAGAGAGACGGAGACAGAGACAGAGACAGATACAGAGACAGAGACAGAGACAGAGACAGAGACAGAGACAGAGACAGAGACAGAGACAGAGACAGAGACAGAGACAGAGACAGAGACAGAGACAGAGACAGATGCAGGGCAGAGACAGAGGCAGAGACAGAGACAGAGACAGAGACAGAGACAGAGACAGAGATAGAGACAGAGACAGAGACAGCGACAGGGACAGGGAGAGGGACAGGGACAGAGACAGAGGCAGAGACAGAGGCAGAGACAGAGACAGAGACAAAGACCGAGACACAGACAGAGACGGAGACAGAGGCAGAGACAGAGCCAGGGACAGAGACGGAGACAGAGACAGAGGAAGAGACTGCGACAGAGACAGAGACAGAGACAGAGACAGGGACAGAGACAGAAACAGAGACAGAAACAGAGGCAGAGACGGAGCCAGGGACAGAGACTGAGACAGAGACAGAGGAAGAGACTGCGACAGAGACAGAGACAGAGACAGAGACAGGGACAGAGACAGAGACAGAGACAGAGACAGAGACAGAGACAGAGACAGAGACAGAGACAGAGACAGAGACAGAGACAGAGACAGAGACAGAGACAGAGACAGGGACAGGGAGAGGGACAGGGACAGAGACAGAGGCAGAGACAGAGGCAGAGACAGAGACAGAGACAGAGACAGAGACAGAGACGGAGACAAAGACCGAGACACAGACAGAGACGGAGACAGAGGCAGAGACAGAGCCAGGGACAGAGACGGAGACAGAGACAGAGGAAGAGACAGCGACAGAGACAGAGACAGAGACAGAGGCAGTGACAGAGACAGAGACAGAGACAGAGACAGAGACAGAGACAGAGACAGAGACAGAGACAGAGACAGAGACAGAGACAGAGACAGAGACAGAGACAGAGACAGAGACAGAGACAGAGACAGAGACAGAGACAGAGACGGAGATAGAGGCAGAGACAGAGACAGAGACGGAGACAGACGCAGAGACAGAGCCAGGGACGGAGACAGAGACAGAGACAGAGGGAGAGACAGCGACAGAGACAGAGATAGAGATGAGACAGAGACAAAGACAGAGACAGAGACAGAGACAGAGACAGATACGTAGACAGAGACAGAGACAGAGACAGAGACAGCGACAGGGACAGGGAGAGGGACAGGGACAGAGACAGAGGCAGAGACAGAGGCAGAGACAGAGGCAGAGACAGAGACAGAGACAGAGACAGAGACAGAGACAGAGACGGAGACAAAGACCGAGACAGAGACAGAGACAGAGACAGAGACAGAGACAGAGACAGAGGAAGAGACAGCGACAGAGACAGAGACAGAGACAGAGGCAGTGACAGAGACAGAGACAGAGACAGAGACAGAGACAGAGACAGAGACAGAGACAGAGACAGAGACAGAGACAGAGACAGAGATAGAGACAGAGACAGGGACGGAGACAGAGACAGAGACAGAGGGAGAGACAGCGACAGAGACAGAGATAGAGATGAGACAGAGACAAAGACAGAGACAGAGACAGAGACGGAGACAAAGACCGAGACAGATGCAGAGACACAGACAGAGACAGAGACAGAGGCAGAGACAGAGACAGAGACAGAGGCATAGCAGAGACAGAGGCAGAGACAGAGACAGAGACAGAGACAGAGACATAGACAGAGACAGAGACAGAGACAGAGACAGAGACAGAGACAGGGACAGAGACAGAGACAGAGACAGATACAGAGACAGAGGCAGAGGCAGAGCCAGGGACGGAGACAGAGACAGAGACAGAGGAAGAGACTGCGACAGAGACAGAGACAGAGACAGAGACAGGGACAGAGACAGAGACAGAGACAGAGACAGAGACAGAGACAGAGACAGAGACAGAGACAGAGACAGAGACAGAGACAGAGACAGAGACAGGGACAGGGAGAGGGACAGGGACAGAGACAGAGGCAGAGACAGAGGCAGAGACAGAGGCAGAGACAGAGACAGAGACGGAGACAAAGACCGAGACACAGACAGAGACGGAGACAGAGGCAGAGACAGAGCCAGGGACAGAGACGGAGACAGAGACAGAGGAAGAGACAGCGACAGAGACAGAGACAGAGACAGAGGCAGTGACAGAGACAGAGACAGAGACAGAGACAGAGACAGAGACAGAGACAGAGACAGTGACAGAGACGGAGACAGAGACAGAGGGAGAGACAGCGACAGAGAGAGAGACAGTGACAGAGACGGAGACAGAGACAGAGGGAGAGACAGCGACAGAGAGAGAGACGGAGACAGAGACAGAGACAGATACAGAGACAGAGACAGAGACAGAGACAGAGACTGAGACAGAGACAGAGACAGAGACAGAGACAGAGACAGAGACAGAGACAGAGACAGAGACAGAGACAGGGACAGAGACAGAGACAGAGACAGAGACAGCGACAGGGACAGGGAGAGGGACAGGGACAGAGACAGGGACAGAGACAGAGGCAGAGACAGAGACAGAGACAAAGACCGAGACACAGACAGAGACGGAGACAGAGGCAGAGACAGAGACAGAGACAGAGACAGAGACAGAGACAGGGACAGAGACAGAGACACAGACAGAGACGGAGACAGAGGCAGAGACAGAGCCAGGGACAGAGACGGAGACAGAGACAGAGGAAGAGACAGCGACAGAGACAGAGACAGAGACAGAGACAGGGACAGAGACAGAGACAGAGACAGAGACAGAGACAGAGACAGAGGGAGAGACAGCGACAGAGACAGAGACAGAGACAGAGACAGAGACAGAGACAGAGACCGAGACAGGGACAGAGACAGAGACAGAGACAGAGACAGAGACAGAGACAGAGACAGAGACAGAGACAGAGACAGAGACAGAGACAGCGACAGGGACAGGGAGAGGGACAGGGACAGAGACAGAGGCAGAGACAGAGGCAGAGACAGAGACAGAGACAGAGACAGGGACGGAGACAAAGACCGAGACACAGACAGAGACGGAGACAGAGGCAGAGACAGAGCCAGGGACAGAGACGGAGACAGAGACAGAGGAAGAGACAGCGACAGAGACAGAGACAGAGACAGAGACAGAGACAGAGACAGAGACAGAGACAGAGACAGAGACAGAGACAGAGACAGAGACAGGGACAGAGACAGAGACAGAGACAGGGACAGAGACCGAGACAGAGGCAGCGACAGGGACAGGGAGAGGGACAGGGACAGAGACAGAGGCAGAGACAGAGGCAGAGACAGAGACAGAGACAGAGACAGAGACAGAGACAGAGACGGAGACAAAGACCGAGACACAGACGGAGACGGAGACAGAGGCAGAGACAGAGCCAGGGACAGAGACGGAGACAGAGACAGAGGAAGAGACAGCGACAGAGACAGAGACAGAGACAGAGGCAGTGACAGAGACAGAGACAGAGACAGAGACAGAGACAGAGACAGAGACAGAGACAGAGACAGAGACAGAGACAGAGACAGAGACGGAGACAGAGACAGAGACAGAGACAGAGACAGAGACAGAGACAGAGACAGAGACAGAGAGAGCGACAGGGACAGGGAGAGGGACAGAGACAGAGGCAGAGACAGAGGCAGAGACAGAGACAGAGACAAAGACCGAGACACAGACAGAGACGGAGACAGAGGCAGAGACAGAGCCAGGGACAGAGACGGAGACAGAGACAGAGGAAGAGACTGCGACAGAGACAGAGACAGAGACAGAGACAGAGACAGAGACAGAGACAGAGACAGAGACAGAGACAGAGACAGAGACAGAGACAGAGACAGAGACAGAGACAGAGACAGAGACAGAGACAGACACAGAGACAGAGACAGAGACAGAGACAGAGACAGAGACAGAGACAGAGACAGAGACAGAGACAGAGACAGAGACAGAGACAGAGACAGAGACAGAGACAGAGACAGAGACAGAGACAGACGCAGAGACAGAGACAGAGACAGAGACAGCGACAGGGACAGGGAGAGGGACAGGGACAGAGACAGAGGCAGAGACAAAGGCAGAGACAGAGACAGAGACAAAGACCGAGACACAGACAGAGACAGAGACAGAGGCAGAGACGGAGACAGTGACAGAGACAGAGACAGAGACAGAGACGGAGAGAAAGACCGAGGCAGACGCAGAGACTGAGACAGAGGCAGAGACAGAGACAGAGACAGAGACAGAGACAGAGACAGAGACAGCGACAGGGACAGGTAGAGGGACAGGGACAGAGACAGAGGGAGAGACAGAGGCAGAGACAGAGACAGAGACAGAGACGGAGGGAGAGACAGCGACAGAGACAGAGAAAGAGACAGAGACAGAGACAGAGACAGAGACAGAGACAGAGACAGAGACAGAGACAGAGACAGAGACAGAGACAGAGACAGAGACAGAGACAGAGACAGAGACAGAGACAGAGACAGAGACAGCGACAGAGACAGAGATAGAAACAGAGACGGAGACAAAAACCGAGACAGAGGCAGAGACACAGACAGAGACAGAGACAGAGACAGAGACAGAGACAGAGACAGAGACAGAGACAGAGGCAGGGCAGAGACAGAGGCAGAGACAGAGACAGAGACAGTGACAGAGACATAGACAGAGACAGGGACAGAGACAGAGACAGAGACAGAGACAGAGACAGAGACAGAGACAGAGACAGAGACAGAGACAGAGACAGAGACAGAGACAGAGACAGAGACAGAGACAGAGACAGAGACAGAGACAGAGAGAGGGACAGAGACAGAGACAGAGACAGAGACAGAGACAGAGACAGAGACAGAGGCAGCGACAGGGACAGGGAGAGGGACAGGGACAGAGACAGAGGCAGAGACGGAGGCAGAGACAGAGACAGAGACAGAGACAGAGGCGGAGACAAAGACCGAGACACAGACGGAGACGGAGACAGAGGCAGAGACAGAGCCAGGGACAGAGACGGAGACAGAGACAGAGGAAGAGACAGCGACAGAGACAGAGACAGAGACAGAGACAGAAACAGAGACAGAGACAGAGACAGAGACAGAGACAGAGACAGAGACAGAGACAGAGACAGAGACAGAGACAGAGACAGAGACAGAGACAGAGACAGAGACAGAGACAGAGACAGAGACAGAGACAGAGACAGAGACAGAGACAGAGACAGCGACAGGGACAGGGAGAGGGACAGGGACAGAGACAGAGGCAGAGACAGAGGCAGAGACAGAGACAGAGACAAAGACCGAGACACAGACAGAGACGGAGACAGAGGCAGAGACAGAGCCAGGGACGGAGACAGAGACAGGGACAGAGACAGAGACAGAGACAGAGACACAGGAAGAGACAGCGACAGGGACAGAGACAGAGACAGAGGCAGTGACAGAGACAGAGACAGAGGCAGAGACTGAGACTGAAACAGAGACAGAGACAGAAACAGAGACGGAGACAAGGACCGAGACAGAGGCAGAGGCACAGACAGAGACAGAGACAGACAGAGGCAGGGCAGGGACAGAGGCATAGACAGAGAGAGAGACAGAGACAGAGACATAGACAGAGACAGAGACAGAGACAGAGACAGAGACAGAGACTGAGACAGAGACAGAGACAGAGACAGAGGGAGAGACAGCGACAGAGAGAGAGACGGAGACAGAGACAGAGACAGATACAGAGACAGAGACAGAGACAGAGACAGAGACAGAGACAGAGACAGAGACAGAGACAGAGACAGAGACAGAGACAGAGACAGAGACAGAGACAGAGACAGATGCAGGGCAGAGACAGAGGCAGAGACAGAGACAGAGACAGAGACAGAGACAGAGACAGAGATAGAGACAGAGACAGAGACAGCGACAGGGACAGGGAGAGGGACAGGGACAGAGACAGAGGCAGAGACAGAGGCAGAGACAGAGACAGAGACAAAGACCGAGACACAGACAGAGACGGAGACAGAGGCAGAGACAGAGCCAGGGACAGAGACGGAGACAGAGACAGAGGAAGAGACTGCGACAGAGACAGAGACAGAGACAGAGACAGGGACAGAGACAGAAACAGAGACAGAAACAGAGGCAGAGACGGAGCCAGGGACAGAGACTGAGACAGAGACAGAGGAAGAGACTGCGACAGAGACAGAGACAGAGACAGAGACAGGGACAGAGACAGAGACAGAGACAGAGACAGAGACAGAGACAGAGACAGAGACAGAGACAGAGACAGAGACAGAGACAGAGACAGAGACAGAGACAGAGACAGGGACAGGGAGAGGGACAGGGACAGAGACAGAGGCAGAGACAGAGGCAGAGACAGAGACAGAGACAGAGACAGAGACAGAGACGGAGACAAAGACCGAGACACAGACAGAGACGGAGACAGAGGCAGAGACAGAGCCAGGGACAGAGACGGAGACAGAGACAGAGGAAGAGACAGCGACAGAGACAGAGACAGAGACAGAGGCAGTGACAGAGACAGAGACAGAGACAGAGACAGAGACAGAGACAGAGACAGAGACAGAGACAGAGACAGAGACAGAGACAGAGACAGAGACAGAGACAGAGACAGAGACAGAGACAGAGACAGAGACAGAGACAGAGACGGAGATAGAGGCAGAGACAGAGACAGAGACGGAGACAGACGCAGAGACAGAGCCAGGGACGGAGACAGAGACAGAGACAGAGGGAGAGACAGCGACAGAGACAGAGATAGAGATGAGACAGAGACAAAGACAGAGACAGAGACAGAGACAGAGACAGATACGTAGACAGAGACAGAGACAGAGACAGAGACAGCGACAGGGACAGGGAGAGGGACAGGGACAGAGACAGAGGCAGAGACAGAGGCAGAGACAGAGGCAGAGACAGAGACAGAGACAGAGACAGAGACAGAGACAGAGACGGAGACAAAGACCGAGACAGAGACAGAGACAGAGACAGAGACAGAGACAGAGACAGAGGAAGAGACAGCGACAGAGACAGAGACAGAGACAGAGGCAGTGACAGAGACAGAGACAGAGACAGAGACAGAGACAGAGACAGAGACAGAGACAGAGACAGAGACAGAGACAGAGACAGAGATAGAGACAGAGACAGGGACGGAGACAGAGACAGAGACAGAGGGAGAGACAGCGACAGAGACAGAGATAGAGATGAGACAGAGACAAAGACAGAGACAGAGACAGAGACGGAGACAAAGACCGAGACAGATGCAGAGACACAGACAGAGACAGAGACAGAGGCAGAGACAGAGACAGAGACAGAGGCATAGCAGAGACAGAGGCAGAGACAGAGACAGAGACAGAGACAGAGACATAGACAGAGACAGAGACAGAGACAGAGACAGAGACAGAGACAGGGACAGAGACAGAGACAGAGACAGATACAGAGACAGAGGCAGAGGCAGAGCCAGGGACGGAGACAGAGACAGAGACAGAGGAAGAGACTGCGACAGAGACAGAGACAGAGACAGAGACAGGGACAGAGACAGAGACAGAGACAGAGACAGAGACAGAGACAGAGACAGAGACAGAGACAGAGACAGAGACAGAGACAGAGACAGGGACAGGGAGAGGGACAGGGACAGAGACAGAGGCAGAGACAGAGGCAGAGACAGAGGCAGAGACAGAGACAGAGACGGAGACAAAGACCGAGACACAGACAGAGACGGAGACAGAGGCAGAGACAGAGCCAGGGACAGAGACGGAGACAGAGACAGAGGAAGAGACAGCGACAGAGACAGAGACAGAGACAGAGGCAGTGACAGAGACAGAGACAGAGACAGAGACAGAGACAGAGACAGAGACAGAGACAGTGACAGAGACGGAGACAGAGACAGAGGGAGAGACAGCGACAGAGAGAGAGACAGTGACAGAGACGGAGACAGAGACAGAGGGAGAGACAGCGACAGAGAGAGAGACGGAGACAGAGACAGAGACAGATACAGAGACAGAGACAGAGACAGAGACAGAGACTGAGACAGAGACAGAGACAGAGACAGAGACAGAGACAGAGACAGAGACAGAGACAGAGACAGAGACAGGGACAGAGACAGAGACAGAGACAGAGACAGCGACAGGGACAGGGAGAGGGACAGGGACAGAGACAGGGACAGAGACAGAGGCAGAGACAGAGACAGAGACAAAGACCGAGACACAGACAGAGACGGAGACAGAGGCAGAGACAGAGACAGAGACAGAGACAGAGACAGAGACAGGGACAGAGACAGAGACACAGACAGAGACGGAGACAGAGGCAGAGACAGAGCCAGGGACAGAGACGGAGACAGAGACAGAGGAAGAGACAGCGACAGAGACAGAGACAGAGACAGAGACAGGGACAGAGACAGAGACAGAGACAGAGACAGAGACAGAGACAGAGGGAGAGACAGCGACAGAGACAGAGATAGAGATGAGACAGAGACAAAGACAGAGACAGAGACAGAGACAGAGACAGATACGTAGACAGAGACAGAGACAGAGACAGAGACAGAGACAGAGACAGAGACAGAGACAGAGACAGAGACAGAGACAGAGACAGAGACAGAGACAGTGACAGAGACGGAGACAGAGACAGAGGGAGAGACAGCGACAGAGAGAGAGACAGTGACAGAGACGGAGACAGAGACAGAGGGAGAGACAGCGACAGAGAGAGAGACGGAGACAGAGACAGAGACAGAGACAGAGACAGCTACAGGGACAGGGAGAGGGACAGGGACAGAGACAGAGGCAGGGACAGAGGCAGAGACGGAGACAGAGGCAGAGACAGAGCCAGGGACAGAGACAGAGACAGAGACAGACACAGGGACAGAGACAGAGACAGAGGCAGGGCAGAGACAGAGACAGAGACAGAGACAGATACGTAGACAGAGAGAGAGACAGAGACTGAGACAGAGACAGAGACAGAGACAGAGACAGAGACAGAGACAGAGGCAGAGACAGAGACAGAGACAAAGACCGAGACACAGACAGAGACGGAGACAGAGGCAGAGACAGAGCCAGGGACAGAGACGGAGACAGAGACAGAGGAAGAGACTGCGACAGAGACAGAGACAGAGACAGAGACAGGGACAGAGACAGAGACAGAGACAGAGACAGAGGCAGAGACAGAGCCAGGGACAGAGACGGAGACAGAGACAGAGGAAGAGACTGCGACAGAGACAGAGACAGAGACAGAGACAGGGACAGAGACGGAGACAGAGACAGAGACAGAGACAGAGACAGAGACAGAGACAGAGACAGAGACAGAGACAGGGACAGGGAGAGGGACTGGGACAGAGACAGAGGCAGAGACAGAGGCAGAGACAGAGACAGAGACAGAGACAGAGACAGAGACAGAGACGGAGACAAAGACCGAGACACAGACAGAGACGGAGACAGAGGCAGAGACAGAGCCAGGGACAGAGACGGAGACAGAGACAGAGGAAGAGACAGCGACAGAGACAGAGACAGAGACAGAGGCAGTGACAGAGACAGAGACAGAGACAGAGACAGAGACAGAGACAGAGACAGAGACAGAGACAGAGACAGAGACAGAGACAGAGACAGAGACAGAGACAGAGACAGAGACAGAGACAGAGACAGAGACAGAGACAGAGACGGAGATAGAGGCAGAGACAGAGACAGAGACGGAGACAGACGCAGAGACAGAGCCAGGGACGGAGACAGAGACAGAGACAGAGGGAGAGACAGCGACAGAGACAGAGATAGAGATGAGACAGAGACAAAGACAGAGACAGAGACAGAGACAGAGACAGATACGTAGACAGAGACAGAGACAGAGACAGAGACAGAGACAGAGACAGAGACAGAGACAGAGACAGAGACAGAGACAGTGACAGAGACGGAGACAGAGACAGAGGGAGAGACAGCGACAGAGAGAGAGACAGTGACAGAGACGGAGACAGAGACAGAGGGAGAGACAGCGACAGAGAGAGAGACGGAGACAGAGACAGAGACAGATACAGAGACAGAGACAGAGACAGAGACAGAGACAGAGACAGAGACAGAGACAGAGACAGAGACAGAGACAGGGACAGAGACAGAGACAGAGACAGATACAGGGACGGAGACAGAGACAGAGACAGACACAGGGACAGAGACAGAGACAGAGGTAGAGACTGAGACTGAAACAGAAACAGAGACAGAAACAGAGACGGAGACAAAGACCGAGACAGATGCAGAGACACAGACAGAGACAGAGACAGAGACAGAGACAGAGACAGAGACAGAGACAGAGACAGCTACAGGGACAGGGAGAGGGACAGGGACAGAGACAGAGGCAGAGACAGAGGCAGAGACAGAGACAGAGACAAAGACCGAGACACAGACAGAGACGGAGACAGAGGCAGAGACAGAGCCAGGGACGGAGACAGAGACAGAGACAGAGGGAGAGACAGCGACAGAGACAGAGAGAGAGATGAGACAGAGACAGAGACAGAGACAGAGACAGAGACAGAGACAGAGGGAGAGACAGCGACAGAGACAGAGAAAGAGACAGAGCCAGAGACAGAGACAGAGACAGAGACAGAGACAGAGACAGAGACAGAGACAGAGACAGAGACAGAGACAGAGACAGAGACAGGGACAGAGACAGAGACAGAGACAGAGGCATAGACGGAGACAGAGACAGAGACAGACACAGATACAGAGACAGAGACAGAGACAGAGACAGAGGCAGAGACTGAGACTGAAACAGAGACAGAGACAGAAACAGAGACGGAGACAAAGACCGAGACAGAGGCAGAGGCACAGACAGAGACAGAGACAGAGACAGAGACAGAGACAGAGACAGACGCAGGGCAGAGACAGAGGCAGAGACAGAGACAGAGACAGAGACAGAGACAGAGACAGAGACAGAGACAGAGACAGAGACAGAGACAGCGACAGGGACAGGGAGAGGGACAGGGACAGAGACAGAGGCAGAGACAGAGGCAGAGACAGAGACAGAGACAAAGACCGAGACACAGACAGAGACGGAGACAGAGGCAGAGACAGAGACAGAGACAGAGACAGATACAGAGACGGAGACAGAGACAGAGACAGACACAGGGACAGAGACAGAGACAGAGGTAGAGACTGAGACTGAAACAGAAACAGAGACAGAAACAGAGACGGAGACAAAGACCGAGACAGATGCAGAGACACAGACAGAGACAGAGACAGAGACAGAGACAGAGACAGAGGCATAGCAGAGACAGAGGCAGAGACAGAGACAGAGACAGAGACAGAGACATAGACAGAGACAGAGACAGAGACAGAGACAGAGACAGAGACAGGGACAGAGACAGAGACAGAGACAGATACAGAGACAGAGGCAGAGGCAGAGCCAGGGACGGAGACAGAGACAGAGACAGAGGAAGAGACTGCGACAGAGACAGAGACAGAGACAGAGACAGGGACAGAGACAGAGACAGAGACAGAGACAGAGACAGAGACAGAGACAGAGACAGAGACAGAGACAGAGACAGAGACAGAGACAGAGACAGGGACAGGGAGAGGGACAGGGACAGAGACAGAGGCAGAGACAGAGGCAGAGACAGAGACAGAGACAGAGACAGAGACGGAGACAAAGACCGAGACACAGGCAGAGACGGAGACAGAGGCAGAGACAGAGCCAGGGACAGAGACGGAGACAGAGACAGAGGAAGAGACAGCGACAGAGACAGAGACAGAGACAGAGGCAGTGACAGAGACAGAGACAGAGACAGAGACAGAGACAGAGACAGAGACAGAGACAGAGACAGAGACAGAGACAGAGACAGAGACAGAGACAGAGACAGAGACAGAGACAGGGACGGAGACAGAGACAGAGACAGAGGGAGAGACAGCGACAGAGACAGAGATAGAGATGAGACAGAGACAAAGACGGAGACAGAGACAGAGACAGAGACAGATACGTAGACAGAGACAGAGACAGAGACAGAGACAGAGACAGAGACAGAGACAGAGACAGAGACAGAGACAGAGACAGAGACAGAGACAGAGACAGTGACAGAGACGGAGACAGAGACAGAGGGAGAGACAGCGACAGAGAGAGAGACAGTGACAGAGACGGAGACAGAGACAGAGGGAGAGACAGCGACAGAGAGAGAGACGGAGACAGAGACAGAGACAGATACAGAGACAGAGACAGAGACAGAGACAGAGACTGAGACAGAGACAGAGACAGAGACAGAGACAGAGACAGAGACAGAGACAGAGACAGAGACAGAGACAGGGACAGAGACAGAGACAGAGACAGAGACAGCGACAGGGACAGGGAGAGGGACAGGGACAGAGACAGGGACAGAGACAGAGGCAGAGACAGAGCCAGGGACAGAGACGGAGACAGAGACAGAGGAAGAGACTGCGACAGAGACAGAGACAGAGACAGAGACAGGGACAGAGACAGAGACAGAGACAGAGACAGAGACAGAGACAGAGACAGAGACAGAGACAGAGACAGAGACAGAGACAGGGACAGGGAGAGGGACAGGGACAGAGACAGAGGCAGAGACAGAGGCAGAGACAGAGACAGAGACAGAGACAGAGACAGAGACGGAGACAAAGACCGAGACACAGACAGAGACGGAGGCAGAGGCAGAGACAGAGCCAGGGACAGAGACAGAGACAGAGACAGAGACAGAGACAGAGACAGGGACAGGGAGAGGGACAGGGACAGAGACAGAGGCAGAGACAGAGGCAGAGACAGAGACAGAGACAGAGACAGAGACAGAGACGGAGACAAAGACTGAGACACAGACAGAGACGGAGACAGAGGCAGAGACAGAGCCAGGGACAGAGACGGAGACAGAGACAGAGGAAGAGACAGCGACAGAGACAGAGACAGAGACAGAGGCAGTGACAGAGACAGAGACAGAGACAGAGACAGAGACAGAGACAGAGACAGAAACAGAGACAGAGACAGGGACGGAGACAGAGACAGAGACAGAGGGAGAGACAGCGACAGAGACAGAGATAGAGATGAGACAGAGACAAAGACAGAGACAGAGACAGAGACAGAGACAGATACGTAGACAGAGACAGAGACAGAGACAGAGACAGAGACAGAGACAGAGACAGAGACAGAGACAGAGACAGAGACAGTGACAGAGACGGAGACAGAGACAGAGGGAGAGACAGCGACAGAGAGAGAGACAGTGACAGAGACGGAGACAGAGACAGAGGGAGAGACAGCGACAGAGAGAGAGACGGAGACAGAGACAGAGACAGATACAGAGACAGAGACAGAGACAGAGACAGAGACTGAGACAGAGACAGAGACAGAGACAGAGACAGAGACAGAGACAGAGACAGAGACAGAGACAGAGACAGAGACAGAGACAGAGACAGGGACAGAGACAGAGACAGAGACAGAGACAGCGACAGGGACAGGGAGAGGGACAGGGACAGAGACAGAGGCAGAGACAGAGGCAGAGACAGAGACAGAGACAGAGACAGAGACAGAGACCGAGACAGAAACAGAGACAGAGACAGAGACAGAGACAGAGACAGAGACAGAGACAGAGACAGAGACAGAGACAGAGACAGAGACAGAGACAGAGACAGAGACAGAGACAGAGACAGAGACAGCGACAGAGACAGAGATAGAGATGAGACAGAGACAAAGACAGAGACAGAGACAGAGACAGAGACAGATACGTAGACAGAGACAGAGACAGAGACAGAGACAGAGACAGAGACAGAGACAGAGACAGAGACAGAGACAGAGACAGAGACGGAGACAAAGACCGAGACACAGACGGAGACGGAGACAGAGGCAGAGACAGAGCCAGGGACGGAGACAGAGACAGAGACAAGGGGAGAGACAGCGACAGAGACAGAGATAGAGATGAGACAGAGACAGAGACAGAGACAGAGACAGAGACAGAGACAGAGACAGAGACAGAGACAGAGACAGATACGTAGACAGAGACAGAGACAGAGCCAGGGACAGAGACGGATACAGAGACAGAGACAGAGACAGAGACAGAGACAGAGACAGAGACAGTGACAGAGACGGAGACAGAGACAGAGGGAGAGACAGCGACAGAGAGAGAGACAGTGACAGAGACGGAGACAGAGACAGAGGGAGAGACAGCGACAGAGAGAGAGACGGAGACAGAGACAGAGACAGATACAGAGAGAGACAGAGACAGAGACAGAGACAGAGACAGTGACAGAGACAGAGACAGAGACAGAGACAGAGACAGAGACAGAGACAGAGACAGGGACAGAGACAGAGACAGAGACAGATACAGAGACGGAGACAGAGACAGAGACAGACACAGGGACAGAGACAGAGACAGAGGTAGAGACTGAGACTGAAACAGAAACAGAGACAGAAACAGAGACGGAGACAAAGACCGAGACAGATGCAGAGACACAGACAGAGACAGAGACAGAGACAGAGACAGAGACAGAGGCATAGCAGAGACAGAGGCAGAGACAGAGACAGAGACAGAGACATAGACATAGACAGAGACAGAGACAGAGACAGAGACAGAGACTGAGACAGAGACAGAGACAGGGACAGAGACAGAGACAGAGACAGAGACAGAGACAGAGACAGAGACAGAGACAGAGACAGAGACAGAGACAGAGAAAGAGACAGAGACAGAGACAGAGACAGCGACAGGGACAGGGAGAGGGACAGGGACAGAGACAGAGGCACAGACAGAGGCAGAGACAGAGACAGAGACAAAGACCGAGACACAGACAGAGACGGAGACAGAGGCGGAGACAGAGCCAGGGACGGAGACAGAGACAGAGACAGAGGGAGAGACAGCGACAGAGACAGAGATAGAGATGAGACAGAGACAGAGACAGAGACAGAGACAGAGACAGAGACAGAGACAGAGACAGAGACAGAGGCGGAGACAGAGACAGAGGGAGAGACAGCGACAGAGAGAGAGACAGTGACAGAGACGGAGACAGAGACAGAGGGAGAGACAGCGACAGAGAGAGAGACGGAGACAGAGACAGAGACAGATACAGAGACAGAGACAGAGACAGAGACAGAGACAGAGACAGAGACAGAGACAGAGACAGAGACAGAGACAGAGACAGAGACAGAGACAGAGACAGAGACAGAGACAGGGACAGAGACAGAGACAGAGACAGAGACAGAGACAGAGACAGAGACGGAGACAAAGACCGAGACACAGACAGAGACGGAGACAGAGGCAGAGACAGAGCCAGGGACAAGGACGGAGACAGAGACAGAGACAGAGACAGAGACAGAGACAGAGACAGAGACAGAGACAGAGACAGAGACAGAGACAGAGACAGAGACAGAGACAGAGACAGAGACGGTGATAGAGGCAGAGACAGAGACAGAGACGGAGACAGAGGCAGAGACAGAGCCAGGGACGGAGACAGAGACAGATACAGAGGGAGAGACAGCGACAGAGACAGAGATAGAGATGAGACAGAGACAGAGACAGAGACAGAGACAGAGACAGAGACAGAGACAGAGACAGAGACAGAGACAGAGACAGAGACAGAGACAGAGACAGAGACAGAGACAGAGACAGAGACGAAGACAGAGGCAGAGACAGAGCCAGGGACAGAGACAGAGACAGAGACAGAGGGAGAGACAGCGACAGAGACAGAGAAAGAGACAGAGACAGAGACAGAGACAGAGACAGAGACAGAGACAGAGACAGAGACAGAGACAGAGACAGAGACAGAGGCAGAGACGGAGACAGTGACAGAGACAGAGACAGAGACAGAGACGGAGAGAAAGACCGAGACAGACGCAGAGACTGAGACAGAGGCAGAGACAGAGGCACAGACAGAGACAGAGACAGAGACAGAGACAGAGACAGAGACAGAGACAGAGACAGAGACAGAGACAGAGACAGAGACAGAGACAGAGACAGAGACAGAGACAGAGACAGAGACAGAGACACAGGAAGAGACAGCGACAGAGACAGAGACAGAGACGGAGGCAGTGACAGAGACAGAGACAGAGGCAGAGACTGATACTGAAACAGAGACAGAGACAGAAACAGAGACGGAGACAAAGACCGAGACAGAGGCAGAGGCACAGACAGAGACAGAGACAGAGACAGAGGCAGGGCAGGGACAGAGGCAGAGACAGAGACAGAGACAGAGACAGAGACATAGACAGAGACAGAGACAGAGACAGAGACAGAGACAGAGACAGAGACAGAGACAGAGACAGAGACAGAGACAGAGACAGAGACAGAGACAGAGACAGAGACAGAGAAAGAGACAGAGACAGAGACAGAGGCAGAGACAGAGACAGAGACAGAGACAGAGACAGAGACAGAGACAGAGACAGAGACAGAGACAGAGGCAGAGACAGAGACAGAGACAGAGACAGAGACAGAGACAGAGACAGAGACAGAGACAGAGACAGAGACAGAGACAGAGACAGAGACAGAGACGGAGATAGAGGCAGAGACAGAGACAGAGACGAAGACAGAGGCAGAGACAGAGCCAGGGACAGAGACAGAGACAGAGACAGAGACAGGGACAGAGACAGAGACAGAGACAGAGACAGAGACAGAGACAGAGACAGAGACAGAGACAGAGACAGAGACAGAGACAGAGACAGAGACAGAGACAGAGACAGAGAAAGAGACAGAGACAGAGACAGAGGCAGAGACAGAGACAGAGACAGAGACAGAGACAGAGACAGAGACAGAGACAGAGACAGAGACAGAGGCAGAGACAGAGACAGAGACAGAGACAGAGACAGAGACAGAGACAGAGACAGAGACAGAGACAGAGACAGAGACAGAGACAGAGACAGAGACAGAGACGGAGATAGAGGCAGAGACAGAGACAGAGACGAAGACAGAGGCAGAGACAGAGCCAGGGACAGAGACAGAGACAGAGACAGAGGGAGAGACAGCGACAGAGACAGAGAAAGAGACAGAGACAGAGACAGAGACAGAGACAGAGACAGAGACAGAGACAGAGGCAGAGCCGGAGACAGTGACAGAGACAGAGACAGAAACAGGGACGGAGAGAAAGACCGAGACAGACGCAGAGACTGAGACAGAGGCAGAGACAGAGACAGAGACAGAGACAGAGGCGTAGACAGAGACAGAGACAGAGACAGAGACAGAGACAGAGACAGAGACAGAGACAGAGACAGAGACAGAGACAGAGACAGAGACAGAGACAGAGACAGAGACAGAGACAGAGACAGAGACAGATACAGAGACAGAGACAGAGACAGAGACAGAGACAGAGACAGAGACAGAGACAGAGACGGTGATAGAGGCAGAGACAGAGACAGAGCCGGAGACAGAGTCAGAGACAGAGCCAGGGACGGAGACAGAGACAGATACAGAGGGAGAGACAGCGACAGAGACAGAGATAGAGATGAGACAGAGACAGAGACAGAGACAGAGACAGAGACAGAGACAGAGACAGAGACAGAGACAGAGACGAAGACAGAGGCAGAGACAGAGCCAGCGACAGAGACAGAGACAGAGACAGAGGGAGAGACAGCGACAGAGACAGAGAAAGAGACAGAGACAGAGACAGAGACAGAGACAGAGACAGAGACAGAGACAGAGACAGAGACAGAGACAGAGACAGAGACAGAGACGGAGACAAAGACCGAGACACAGACAGAGACGGAGACAGAGGCAGAGACAGAGCCAGGGACAAGGACGGAGACAGAGACAGAGACAGAGACAGAGACAGAGACAGAGACAGAGACAGAGACAGAGACAGAGACAGAGACAGAGACAGAGACAGAGACAGAGACGGTGATAGAGGCAGAGACAGAGACAGAGACGGAGACAGAGGCAGAGACAGAGCCAGGGACGGAGACAGAGACAGATACAGAGGGAGAGACAGCGACAGAGACAGAGATAGAGATGAGACAGAGACAGAGACAGAGACAGAGACAGAGACAGAGACAGAGACAGAGACAGAGACAGAGACAGAGACAGAGACAGAGACAGAGACAGAGACAGAGACAGAGACGAAGACAGAGGCAGAGACAGAGCCAGGGACAGAGACAGAGACAGAGACAGAGGGAGAGACAGCGACAGAGACAGAGAAAGAGACAGAGACAGAGACAGAGACAGAGACAGAGACAGAGACAGAGACAGAGACAGAGACAGAGACAGAGGCAGAGACGGAGACAGTGACAGAGACAGAGACAGAGACAGAGACGGAGAGAAAGACCGAGACAGACGCAGAGACTGAGACAGAGGCAGAGACAGAGGCACAGACAGAGACAGAGACAGAGACAGAGACAGAGACAGAGACAGAGACAGAGACAGGGTCAGAGACAGAGACAGAGACAGAGACAGAGACAGAGACAGAGACAGAGACAGAGACACAGGAAGAGACAGCGACAGAGACAGAGACAGAGACGGAGGCAGTGACAGAGACAGAGACAGAGGCAGAGACTGATACTGAAACAGAGACAGAGACAGAAACAGAGACGGAGACAAAGACCGAGACAGAGGCAGAGGCACAGACAGAGACAGAGACAGAGACAGAGGCAGGGCAGGGACAGAGGCAGAGACAGAGACAGACACAGACACAGAGACAGAGACAGAGACAGAGACAGAGGCGGAGACTGATACTGAAACAGAGACAGAGACAGAAACAGAGACGGAGACAAAGACCGAGACAGAGGCAGAGGCACAGACAGAGACAGAGACAGAGACAGAGACAGAGACAGAGACAGATGCAGGGCAGAGACAGAGGCAGAGACAGAGACAGAGACAGAGACAGAGACAGAGACAGAGACAGAGACAGAGACAGAGACAGAGACAGAGACAGAGACAGGGACAGAGACAGGGACAGAGACAGAGACAGAGACAGAGACAGAGACAGAGACAGAGACAGAGACAGAGACAGAGACAGAGACAGAGACAGAGACAGAGACAGAGACAGAGACAGAGACAGATACAGAGACAGAGACAGAGACAGAGACAGAGACAGAGACAGAGACAGAGACAGAGACAGAGACAGAGACAGAGACAGAGACAGAGACAGAGACAGAGACAGAGACAGAGACAGAGACAGCGACAGAGACAGAGACAGAGACAGAGACAGAGACAGAGACAGAGACAGAGACAGAGACAGAGACGGAGATAGAGGCAGAGACAGAGACAGAGACGAAGACAGAGGCAGAGACAGAGCCAGGGACAGAGACAGAGACAGAGACAGAGGGAGAGACAGCGACAGAGACAGAGAAAGAGACAGAGACAGAGACAGAGACAGAGACAGAGACAGAGACAGAGACAGAGACAGAGACAGAGACAGGGACAGGGAGAGGGACAGGGACAGAGACAGAGGCAGAGACAGAGGCAGAGACAGAGACAGAGACAGAGACAGAGACGGAGACAAAGACCGAGACACAGACAGAGACGGAGACAGAGGCAGAGACAGAGCCAGGGACAAGGACGGAGACAGAGACAGAGGAAGAGACAGCGACAGAGACAGAGACAGAGACCGAGACACAGACAGAGACGGAGACAGAGGCAGAGACAGAGCCAGGGACAAGGACGGAGACAGAGACAGAGACAGAGACAGAGACAGAGACAGAGACAGAGACAGAGACAGAGACAGAGACAGAGACAGAGACAGAGACAGAGACAGAGACGGTGATAGAGGCAGAGACAGAGACAGAGACGGAGACAGAGGCAGAGACAGAGCCAGGGACGGAGACAGAGACAGATACAGAGGGAGAGACAGCGACAGAGACAGAGATAGAGATGAGACAGAGACAGAGACAGAGACAGAGACAGAGACAGAGACAGAGACAGAGACAGAGACAGAGACAGAGACAGAGACAGAGACAGAGACAGAGACAGAGACAGAGACGAAGACAGAGGCAGAGACAGAGCCAGGGACAGAGACAGAGACAGAGACAGAGGGAGAGACAGCGACAGAGACAGAGAAAGAGACAGAGACAGAGACAGAGACAGAGACAGAGACAGAGACAGAGACAGAGACAGAGACAGAGACAGAGACAGAGGCAGAGACGGAGACAGTGACAGAGACAGAGACAGAGACAGAGACGGAGAGAAAGACCGAGACAGACGCAGAGACTGAGACAGAGGCAGAGACAGAGGCACAGACAGAGACAGAGACAGAGACAGAGACAGAGACAGAGACAGAGACAGAGACAGAGACAGAGACAGAGACAGAGACAGAGACAGAGACAGAGACAGAGACAGAGACAGAGACAGAGACAGAGACACAGGAAGAGACAGCGACAGAGACAGAGACAGAGACGGAGGCAGTGACAGAGACAGAGACAGAGGCAGAGACTGATACTGAAACAGAGACAGAGACAGAAACAGAGACGGAGACAAAGACCGAGACAGAGGCAGAGGCACAGACAGAGACAGAGACAGAGACAGAGGCAGGGCAGGGACAGAGGCAGAGACAGAGACAGAGACAGAGACAGAGACAGAGACATAGACAGAGACAGAGACAGAGACAGAGACAGAGACAGAGACAGAGACAGAGACAGAGGCAGAGACAGAGACAGAGACAGAGACAGAGACAGAGACAGAGACAGAGACAGAGACAGAGACAGAGACAGAGACAGAGACAGAGACAGAGACAGAGACAGAGACAGAGAAAGAGACAGAGACAGAGACAGAGACAGAGACAGAGACAGAGACAGAGACAGAGACAGAGACAGAGACAGGGACAGGGAGAGGGACAGGGACAGAGACAGAGGCAGAGACAGAGGCAGAGACAGAGACAGAGACAGAGACAGAGACGGAGACAAAGACCGAGACACAGACAGAGACGGAGACAGAGGCAGAGACAGAGCCAGGGACAAGGACGGAGACAGAGACAGAGGAAGAGACAGCGACAGAGACAGAGACAGAGACAGAGGCAGTGACAGAGACAGAGACAGAGACAGAGACAGAGACAGAGACAGAGACAGAGACAGAGACAGAGACAGAGACAGAGACAGAGACAGAGACAGAGACAGAGACAGAGACAGAGACAGAGACAGAGACAGAGACAGAGACAGAGACAGAGACAGAGACAGAGACAGAGACAGAGACAGAGACAGAGACAGGGACAGAGACAGAGACAGAGACAGAGACAGAGACAGAGACAGAGACGGAGACAAAGACCGAGACACAGACAGAGACGGAGACAGAGGCAGAGACAGAGCCAGGGACAAGGACGGAGACAGAGACAGAGACAGAGACAGAGACAGAGACAGAGACAGAGACAGAGACAGAGACAGAGACAGAGACAGAGACAGAGACAGAGACAGAGACAGAGACAGAGACGGTGATAGAGGCAGAGACAGAGACAGAGACGGAGACAGAGGCAGAGACAGAGCCAGGGACGGAGACAGAGACAGATACAGAGGGAGAGACAGCGACAGAGACAGAGATAGAGATGAGACAGAGACAGAGACAGAGACAGAGACAGAGACAGAGACAGAGACAGAGACAGAGACAGAGACAGAGACAGAGACAGAGACAGAGACAGAGACAGAGAGAGAGACAGAGACAGAGACGAAGACAGAGGCAGAGACAGAGCCAGGGACAGAGACAGAGACAGAGACAGAGGGAGAGACAGCGACAGAGACAGAGAAAGAGACAGAGACAGAGACAGAGACAGAGACAGAGACAGAGACAGAGACAGAGACAGAGACAGAGACAGAGACAGAGGCAGAGACGGAGACAGTGACAGAGACAGAGACAGAGACAGAGACGGAGAGAAAGACCGAGACAGACGCAGAGACTGAGACAGAGGCAGAGACAGAGGCACAGACAGAGACAGAGACAGAGACAGAGACAGAGACAGAGACAGAGACAGAGACAGAGACAGAGACAGAGACAGAGACAGAGACAGAGACAGAGACAGAGACAGAGACAGAGACAGAGACACAGGAAGAGACAGCGACAGAGACAGAGACAGAGACGGAGGCAGTGACAGAGACAGAGACAGAGGCAGAGACTGATACTGAAACAGAGACAGAGACAGAAACAGAGACGGAGACAAAGACCGAGACAGAGGCAGAGGCACAGACAGAGACAGAGACAGAGACAGAGGCAGGGCAGGGACAGAGGCAGAGACAGAGACAGAGACAGAGACAGAGACATAGACAGAGACAGAGACAGAGACAGAGACAGAGACAGAGACAGAGACAGAGACAGAGGCAGAGACAGAGACAGAGACAGAGACAGAGACAGAGACAGAGACAGAGACAGAGACAGAGACAGAGACAGAGACAGAGACAGAGACAGAGACAGAGACAGAGAAAGAGACAGAGACAGAGACAGAGACAGAGACAGAGACAGAGACAGAGACAGGGACAGAGACAGGGACAGAGACAGAGGCAGAGACAGAGACAGAGACAGAGACAGAGACAGAGACAGGGACAGAGACAGAGACAGCGACAGGGACAGGGAGAGGGACAGGGACAGAGACAGAGGCAGAGACAGAGACAGAGACAGAGACAGAGACAGAGACAGGGACAGAGACAGAGACAGAGACAGAGACAGAGACAGAGACAGAGACAGAGACAGAGACAGAGACAGAGACAGAGACAGAGACAGAGACAGAGACAGAGACAGAGACAGAGAAAGAGACAGAGACAGAGACAGAGGCAGAGACAGAGACAGAGACAGAGACAGAGACAGAGACAGAGACAGAGACAGAGACAGAGACAGAGGCAGAGACAGAGACAGAGACAGAGACAGAGACAGAGACAGAGACAGAGACAGAGACAGAGACAGAGACAGAGACAGAGACAGAGACAGAGACGGAGATAGAGGCAGAGACAGAGACAGAGACGAAGACAGAGGCAGAGACAGAGCCAGGGACAGAGACAGAGACAGAGACAGAGGGAGAGACAGCGACAGAGACAGAGAAAGAGACAGAGACAGAGACAGAGACAGAGACAGAGACAGAGACAGAGACAGAGGCAGAGCCGGAGACAGTGACAGAGACAGAGACAGAAACAGAGACGGAGAGAAAGACCGAGACAGACGCAGAGACTGAGACAGAGGCAGAGACAGAGACAGAGACAGAGACAGAGGCGTAGACAGAGACAGAGACAGAGACAGAGACAGAGACAGAGACAGAGACAGAGACAGAGACAGAGACAGAGACAGAGACAGAGACAGAGACAGAGACAGAGACAGAGACAGAGACAGAGACAGATACAGAGACAGAGACAGAGACAGAGACAGAGACAGAGACAGAGACAGAGACAGAGACGGTGATAGAGGCAGAGACAGAGACAGAGCCGGAGACAGAGTCAGAGACAGAGCCAGGGACGGAGACAGAGACAGATACAGAGGGAGAGACAGCGACAGAGACAGAGATAGAGATGAGACAGAGACAGAGACAGAGACAGAGACAGAGACAGAGACAGAGACAGAGACAGAGACAGAGACGAAGACAGAGGCAGAGACAGAGCCAGCGACAGAGACAGAGACAGAGACAGAGGGAGAGACAGCGACAGAGACAGAGAAAGAGACAGAGACAGAGACAGAGACAGAGACAGAGACAGAGACAGAGACAGAGACAGAGACAGAGACAGAGACAGAGACAGAGACGGAGACAAAGACCGAGACACAGACAGAGACGGAGACAGAGGCAGAGACAGAGCCAGGGACAAGGACGGAGACAGAGACAGAGACAGAGACAGAGACAGAGACAGAGACAGAGACAGAGACAGAGACAGAGACAGAGACAGAGACAGAGACAGAGACGGTGATAGAGGCAGAGACAGAGACAGAGACGGAGACAGAGGCAGAGACAGAGCCAGGGACGGAGACAGAGACAGATACAGAGGGAGAGACAGCGACAGAGACAGAGATAGAGATGAGACAGAGACAGAGACAGAGACAGAGACAGAGACAGAGACAGAGACAGAGACAGAGACAGAGACAGAGACAGAGACAGAGACAGAGACAGAGACAGAGACGAAGACAGAGGCAGAGACAGAGCCAGGGACAGAGACAGAGACAGAGACAGAGGGAGAGACAGCGACAGAGACAGAGAAAGAGACAGAGACAGAGACAGAGACAGAGACAGAGACAGAGACAGAGACAGAGACAGAGACAGAGACAGAGGCAGAGACGGAGACAGTGACAGAGACAGAGACAGAGACAGAGACGGAGAGAAAGACCGAGACAGACGCAGAGACTGAGACAGAGGCAGAGACAGAGGCACAGACAGAGACAGAGACAGAGACAGAGACAGAGACAGAGACAGAGACAGAGACAGAGACAGAGACAGAGACAGAGACAGAGACAGAGACAGAGACAGAGACAGAGACAGAGACACAGGAAGAGACAGCGACAGAGACAGAGACAGAGACGGAGGCAGTGACAGAGACAGAGACAGAGGCAGAGACTGATACTGAAACAGAGACAGAGACAGAAACAGAGACGGAGACAAAGACCGAGACAGAGGCAGAGGCACAGACAGAGACAGAGACAGAGACAGAGGCAGGGCAGGGACAGAGGCAGAGACAGAGACAGAGACAGAGACAGAGACATAGACAGAGACAGAGACAGAGACAGAGACAGAGACAGAGACAGAGACAGAGACAGAGGCAGAGACAGAGACAGAGACAGAGACAGAGACAGAGACAGAGACAGAGACAGAGACAGAGACAGAGACAGAGACAGAGACAGAGAAAGAGACAGAGACAGAGACAGAGACAGAGACAGAGACAGAGGCAGCGACAGGGACAGGTAGAGGGACAGGGACAGAGACAGAGACAGAGACAGAGACAGAGACAGAGACAGTGACAGCGACAGAGACAGAGATAGAAACAGAGACGGAGACAAAAACTGAGACAGAGGCAGAGACACAGACAGAGACAGAGACAGAGACAGAGACAGAGACAGAGACAGAGACAGAGACAGAGGCAGGGCAGAGACAGAGGCAGTGACAGAGACAGAGACAGTGACAGAGACATAGACAGAGACAGAGACAGAGACAGAGACAGAGACAGCGACAGAGACAGAGATAGAAACAGAGACGGAGACAAAAACGGAGACAGAGGCAGAGACACAGACAGAGACAGAGACAGAGACAGAGACAGAGACAGCGACAGGGACAGGTAGAGGGACAGGGACAGAGACAGAGGCAGAGACAGAGGCAGAGACAGAGACAGAGACAGAGACGGAGACAGAGACGGAGACAAAGACCGAGACAGAGACAGAGACAGCGACAGAGACAGAGACAGCGACAGAGACAGATACAGAGACAGAGACAGAGACAGAGACAGAGACTGAGACAGAGACAGAGACAGAGGCAGTGACAGAGACAGAGACAGAGACAGAGACGGAGACAAAGACCGAGACACAGACAGAGACGGAGACAGGCAGAGACAGAGCCAGGGACAGAGACGGAGACAGAGATAGAGGAAGAGACTGCGACAGAGACAGAGACAGAGACAGAGGCAGTGACAGAGACAGAGACAGAGACAGAGACAGAGACAGAGACAGAGACAGAGACAGAGACAGAGACAGAGACAGAGACAGAGACAGAGACAGAGACAGAGACAGAGACAGAGCAGAGACAGAGACAGAGACAGAGACAGAGACAGAGACAGAGACAGAGACAGAGACAGAGACAGAGACAGAGACAGAGACAGAGACAGAGACAAAGGCAGAGACAGAGACAGAGACAGAGACAGAGACCGAGACAGAGACAGAGACAGAGACAGAGACAGAGACAGAGACAGAGACAGAGACGGAGATAGAGGCAGAGACAGAGACAGAGACGAAGACAGAGGCAGAGACAGAGTCAGGGACAGAGACAGAGACAGAGACAGAGGGAGAGACAGCGACAGAGACAGAGAAAGAGACAGAGACAGAGACAGAGACAGAGACAGAGACAGAGACAGAGACAGAGACACAGACAGAGACGGAGACAGAGGCAGAGACAGAGCCAGGGATAGAGACGGAGACAGAGACAGAGGAAGAGACTGCGACAGAGACGGAGACAGAGGCAGAGACAGAGCCAGGGACAGAGACGGAGACAGAGACAGAGGAAGAGACTGCGACAGAGACAGAGACAGAGACAGAGGCAGTGACAGAGACAGAGACAGAGACAGAGACAGAGACAGAGACAGAGACAGAGACAGAGACAGAGACAGAGACAGAGACAGATACAGAGACAGAGACAGAGACACAGGAAGAGACAGCGACAGAGACAGAGACAGAGACAGAGGCAGTGACAGAGACAGAGACAGAGGCAGAGACTGAGACTGAAACAGAGACAGAGACAGAAACAGAGACGGAGACAAAGACCGAGACAGAGGCAGAGGCACAGACAGAGACAGAGACAGAGACAGAGGCAGGGCAGGGACAGAGGCAGAGACAGAGACAGAGACAGAGACAGAGACATAGACAGAGACAGAGACAGAGACAGAGACAGAGACTGAGACAGAGACAGAGACAGAGACAGAGGGAGAGACAGCGACAGAGAGAGAGACGGAGACAGAGACAGAGACAGATACAGAGACAGAGACAGAGACAGAGACAGAGACAGAGACAGAGCAGAGACAGAGACAGAGACAGAGACAGAGACAGAGACAGAGACAGAGACAGAGACAGAGACAGAGACAGAGACAGAGACAGAGACAGAGACAGAGACAGAGACAGAGACAGAGACAGAGACAGAGACAGAGACAGAGACAGAGACAGAGACAGAGACAGAGACAGAGACAGAGACAGAGACAAAGACAGAGACAGAGACAGAGACAGAGACAGAGACAGAGACAGAGACAGAGACGGAGATAGAGGCAGAGACAGAGACAGAGACGAAGACAGAGGCAGAGACAGAGCCAGGGACAGAGACAGAGACAGAGACAGAGGGAGAGACAGCGACAGAGACAGAGAAAGAGACAGAGACAGAGACAGAGACAGAGACAGAGACAGAGACAGAGACAGAGACAGAGACAGAGGCAGAGCCGGAGACAGTGACAGAGACAGAGACAGAGACAGAGACGGAGAGAAAGACCGAGACAGACGCAGAGACTGAGACAGAGACAGAGACAGAGACAGAGACAGAGACAGAGACAGAGACAGAGACAGAGACAGAGACAGAGACAGAGACAGAGACAGAGACAGAGACAGAGACAGAGACAGAGACAGAGACAGAGACAGAGACAGAGACAGAGACAGAGACAGGGACAGGGACAGGGAGAGGGACAGGGACAGAGACAGAGGCAGAGACAGAGGCAGAGACAGAGACAGAGACAGAGACAGAGACAGAGACAGAGACAGAGACAGAGACAGAGACAGAGACAGAGACAGAGACAGAGACAGAGACAGAGACGGTGATAGAGGCAGAGACAGAGACAGAGACGGAGACAGAGGCAGAGACAGAGCCAGGGACGGAGACAGAGACAGAGACAGAGGGAGACAGCGACAGAGACAGAGAAAGAGACAGAGACAGAGACAGAGACAGAGACAGAGACAGAGACAGAGACAGAGACAGAGGCAGAGACGGAGACAGTGACAGAGACAGAGACAGAGACAGAGACGGAGAGAAAGACCGAGACAGACGCAGAGACTGAGACAGAGGCAGAGACAGAGACAGAGACTGAGACAGAGGCACAGACAGAGACAGAGACAGAGACAGAGACAGAGACAGAGACAGAGACAGAGACGAAGATAGTGGCAGAGGCAGAGACATAGACGGAGACAGAGGCAGAGACAGAGCCAGGGACAGAGACAGAGACAGAGACAGAGACACAGACAGAGACAGAGACAGAGACAGAGACGGAGACAGAGACAGAGACAGAGACGGAGACAGAGACAGAGACAGAGACAGAGACAGAGACAGAGACAGAGACTGAGACAGAGACAGAGATATAGACGGAGACAAAGACCGAGACAGAGACAGAAACAGAGACAGAGACAGAGACAGAGACAGAGACAGAGACAGAGACCGAGACAGAGACAGAAACAGAGACAGAGGCAGATACGCGGACAGAGACAGAGGAAGAGACAGAGACAGAGAGAGAGACGGAGACAGAGACAGAGACTGAGACGGAGACAGAGACAGCGGCAGAGACAGGAACGGAGACAGAGACAGAGACACAGACAGAGACAGAGACAGAGACAGAGGCAGAGACAGAGCCAGGGACAGAGGCGGAGACAGAGACAGAGGGAGAGACCGCGACAGAGACAGAGACAGAAACAGAGACAGAGACAGATAGGCGGACAGAGGCAGAGGCAGAGACAGAGACAGAGAGAGGGACGGAGACAGAGACAGAGACTGAGACGGAGACAGAGACAGCGGCAGAGTCAGGGACGGAGACAGAGACAGAGACAGAGAAAGAGACAGAGACAGAGACAGACATAGAGACAGAGACAGAGACAGAGACAGAGGCAGAGACAGATACGGAGGCAGAGGGAGAGACAGCGACAGAGACAGAGACAGAGACAGAGACAGAGACAGAGAGAGAGACAGAGACAGAGACAGAGACAGAGACAGAGACAGAGACAGACATAGAGACAGAGACAGAGACAGAGACAGAGGCAGAGACAGATACGGAGGCAGAGGGAGAGACAGCGACAGAAACAGAGACAGAGACAGAGACAGAGACAGAGACAGAGACAGAGACTGAGACAGAGACAGAGATATAGACGGAGACAAAGACCGAGACAGAGACAGAAACAGAGACAGAGACAGAGACAGAGACAGAGACAGAGACAGAGACCGAGACAGAGACAGAAACAGAGACAGAGGCAGATACGCGGACAGAGACAGAGGAAGAGACAGAGACAGAGAGAGAGACGGAGACAGAGACAGAGACTGAGACGGAGACAGAGACAGCGGCAGAGACAGGGACGGAGACAGAGACAGAGACACAGACAGAGACAGAGACAGAGACAGAGGCAGAGACAGAGCCAGGGACAGAGGCGGAGACAGAGACAGAGGGAGAGACCGCGACAGAGACAGAGACAGAAACAGAGACAGAGACAGATAGGCGGACAGAGGCAGAGGCAGAGACAGAGACAGAGAGAGGGACGGAGACAGAGACAGAGACTGAGACGGAGACAGAGACAGCGGCAGAGTCAGGGACGGAGACAGAGACAGAGACAGAGAAAGAGACAGAGACAGAGACAGACATAGAGACAGAGACAGAGACAGAGACAGAGGCAGAGACAGATACGGAGGCAGAGGGAGAGACAGCGACAGAGACAGAGACAGAGACAGAGACAGAGACAGAGAGAGAGACAGAGACAGAGACAGAGACAGAGACAGAGACAGAGACAGACATAGAGACAGAGACAGAGACAGAGACAGAGGCAGAGACAGATACGGAGGCAGAGGGAGAGACAGCGACAGAAACAGAGACAGAGACAGAGACAGAGACAGAGGCAGCGACAGGGACAGGTAGAGGGACAGGGACAGAGACAGAGACAGAGACAGAGACAGAGACAGTGACAGCGACAGAGACAGAGACAGAGACAGAGACAGAGACAGAGACAGAGACAGAGACAGAGACAGAGACAAAGGCAGAGACAGAGACAGAGACAGAGACAGAGACCGAGACAGAGGAAGAGACTGCGACAGAGACAGAGACAGAGACAGAGGCAGTGACAGAGACAGAGACAGAGACAGAGGCAGAGACAGATACGGAGACAGAGACAGAGACAGAGACAGAGACAGAGACGGTGATAGAGGCAGAGACAGAGACAGAGCCGGAGACAGAGTCAGAGACAGAGCCAGGGACGGAGACAGAGACAGATACAGAGGGAGAGACAGCGACAGAGACAGAGATAGAGATGAGACAGAGACAGAGACAGAGACAGAGACAGAGACAGAGACAGAGACAGAGACAGAGACGAAGACAGAGGCAGAGACAGAGCCAGCGACAGAGACAGAGACAGAGACAGAGGGAGAGACAGCGACAGAGACAGAGAAAGAGACAGAGACAGAGACAGAGACAGAGACAGAGACAGAGACAGAGACAGAGACAGAGACAGAGACAGAGACAGAGGCAGAGACGGAGACAGTGACAGAGACAGAGACAGAGACAGAGACGGAGAGAAAGACCGAGACGGACGCAGAGACTGAGACAGAGGCAGAGACAGAGACAGAGACAGAGACAGAGGCACAGACAGAGACAGAGACAGAGACAGAGACAGAGACAGAGACAGAGACAGAGACAGAGACAGAGACAGAGACAGAGACGGAGATAGAGGCAGAGACAGAGACAGAGACGGAGACAGAGGCAGCGACAAAGCCAGGGACGGAGACAGAGACAGAGACAGAGGGTGAGACAGCGACAGAGACAGAGAAAGAGACAGAGACAGAGACAGAGACAGAGACAGAGACAGAGACAGAGACAGAGACAGAGGCAGCGACAGGGACAGGTAGAGGGACAGGGACAGAGACAGAGACAGAGACAGAGACGGAGACAGAGACAGTGACAGCGACAGAGACAGAGATAGAAACAGAGACGGAGACAAAAACTGAGACAGAGGCAGAGACACAGACAGAGACAGAGACAGAGACAGAGACAGAGACAGAGACAGAGACAGAGACAGAGGCAGGGCAGAGACAGAGGCAGAGACAGAGACAGAGACAGTGACAGAGACATAGACAGAGACAGAGACAGAGACAGAGACAGAGACAGCGACAGAGACAGAGATAGAAACAGAGACGGAGACAAAAACGGAGACAGAGGCAGAGACACAGACAGAGACAGAGACAGAGACAGAGACAGAGACAGCGACAGGGACAGGTAGAGGGACAGGGACAGAGACAGAGGCAGAGACAGAGGCAGAGACAGAGACAGAGACAGAGACGGAGACAGAGACGGAGACAAAGACCGAGACAGAGACAGAGACAGCGACAGAGACAGAGACAGCGACAGAGACAGATACAGAGACAGAGACAGAGACAGAGACAGAGACTGAGACAGAGACAGAGACAGAGGCAGTGACAGAGACAGAGACAGAGACAGAGACGGAGACAAAGACCGAGACACAGACAGAGACGGAGACAGGCAGAGACAGAGCCAGGGACAGAGACGGAGACAGAGATAGAGGAAGAGACTGCGACAGAGACAGAGACAGAGACAGAGGCAGTGACAGAGACAGAGACAGAGACAGAGACAGAGACAGAGACAGAGACAGAGACAGAGACAGAGACAGAGACAGAGACAGAGACAGAGACAGAGACAGAGACAGAGACAGAGACAGAGCAGAGACAGAGACAGAGACAGAGACAGAGACAGAGACAGAGACAGAGACAGAGACAGAGACAGAGACAGAGACAGAGACAGAGACAGAGACAAAGGCAGAGACAGAGACAGAGACAGAGACAGAGACCGAGACAGAGACAGAGACAGAGACAGAGACAGAGACAGAGACAGAGACAGAGACAGAGACGGAGACAGAGACAGAGACAGAGACGGAGACAAAGACCGAGACACAGACAGAGACGGAGACAGGCAGAGACAGAGCCAGGGACAGAGACGGAGACAGAGATAGAGGAAGAGACTGCGACAGAGACAGAGACAGAGACAGAGGCAGTGACAGAGACAGAGACAGAGACAGAGACAGAGACAGAGACAGAGACAGAGACAGAGACAGAGACAGAGACAGAGACAGAGACAGAGACAGAGACAGAGACAGAGACAGAGACAGAGCAGAGACAGAGACAGAGACAGAGACAGAGACAGAGACAGAGACAGAGACAGAGACAGAGACAGAGACAGAGACAGAGACAGAGACAGAGACAAAGGCAGAGACAGAGACAGAGACAGAGACAGAGACCGAGACAGAGACAGAGACAGAGACAGAGACAGAGACAGAGACAGAGACAGAGACGGAGATAGAGGCAGAGACAGAGACAGAGACGAAGACAGAGGCAGAGACAGAGTCAGGGACAGAGACAGAGACAGAGACAGAGGGAGAGACAGCGACAGAGACAGAGAAAGAGACAGAGACAGAGACAGAGACAGAGACAGAGACAGAGACAGAGACAGAGACAGAGACACAGACAGAGACGGAGACAGAGGCAGAGACAGAGCCAGGGATAGAGACGGAGACAGAGACAGAGGAAGAGACTGCGACAGAGACGGAGACAGAGGCAGAGACAGAGCCAGGGACAGAGACGGAGACAGAGACAGAGGAAGAGACTGCGACAGAGACAGAGACAGAGACAGAGGCAGTGACAGAGACAGAGACAGAGACAGAGACAGAGACAGAGACAGAGACAGAGACAGAGACAGAGACAGAGACAGAGACAGAGACAGATACAGAGACAGAGACAGAGACACAGGAAGAGACAGCGACAGAGACAGAGACAGAGACAGAGGCAGTGACAGAGACAGAGACAGAGACAGAGGCAGGGCAGGGACAGAGGCAGAGACAGAGACAGAGACAGAGACAGAGACATAGACAGAGACAGAGACAGAGACAGAGACAGAGACTGAGACAGAGACAGAGACAGAGACAGAGGGAGAGACAGCGACAGAGAGAGAGACGGAGACAGAGACAGAGACAGATACAGAGACAGAGACAGAGACAGAGACAGAGACAGAGACAGAGCAGAGACAGAGACAGAGACAGAGACAGAGACAGAGACAGAGACAGAGACAGCGACAGAGACAGAGAAAGAGACAGAGACAGAGACAGAGACAGAGACAGAGACAGAGACAGAGACAGAGACAGAGACAGAGGCAGAGCCGGAGACAGTGACAGAGACAGAGACAGAGACAGAGACGGAGAGAAAGACCGAGACAGACGCAGAGACTGAGACAGAGACAGAGACAGAGACAGAGACAGAGACAGAGACAGAGACAGAGACAGAGACAGAGACAGAGACAGAGACAGAGACAGAGACAGAGACAGAGACAGAGACAGAGACAGAGACAGAGACACAGACAGAGACAGAGACAGAGACAGAGACAGAGACAGAGACAGGGACAGGGACAGGGAGAGGGACAGGGACAGAGACAGAGGCAGAGACAGAGGCAGAGACAGAGACAGAGACAGAGACAGAGACAGAGACAGAGACAGAGACAGAGACAGAGACAGAGACAGAGACAGAGACAGAGACAGAGACAGAGACGGTGATAGAGGCAGAGACAGAGACAGAGACGCAGACAGAGGCAGAGAGAGAGCCAGGGACGGAGACAGAGACAGAGACAGAGGGAGACAGCGACAGAGACAGAGAAAGAGACAGAGACAGAGACAGAGACAGAGACAGAGACAGAGACAGAGACAGAGACAGAGGCAGAGACGGAGACAGTGACAGAGACAGAGACAGAGACAGAGACGGAGAGAAAGACCGAGACAGACGCAGAGACTGAGACAGAGGCAGAGACAGAGACAGAGACTGAGACAGAGGCACAGACAGAGACAGAGACAGAGACAGAGACAGAGACAGAGACAGAGACAGAGACGAAGATAGTGGCAGAGGCAGAGACATAGACGGAGACAGAGGCAGAGACAGAGCCAGGGACAGAGACAGAGACAGAGACAGAGACACAGACAGAGACAGAGACAGAGACAGAGACGGAGACAGAGACAGAGACAGAGACGGAGACAGAGACAGAGACAGAGACAGAGACAGAGACAGAGACAGAGACTGAGACAGAGACAGAGATATAGACGGAGACAAAGACCGAGACAGAGACAGAAACAGAGACAGAGACAGAGACAGAGACAGAGACAGAGACAGAGACCGAGACAGAGACAGAAACAGAGACAGAGGCAGATACGCGGACAGAGACAGAGGAAGAGACAGAGACAGAGAGAGAGACGGAGACAGAGACAGAGACTGAGACGGAGACAGAGACAGCGGCAGAGACAGGGACGGAGACAGAGACAGAGACACAGACAGAGACAGAGACAGAGACAGAGGCAGAGACAGAGCCAGGGACAGAGGCGGAGACAGAGACAGAGGGAGAGACCGCGACAGAGACAGAGACAGAAACAGAGACAGAGACAGATAGGCGGACAGAGGCAGAGGCAGAGACAGAGACAGAGAGAGGGACGGAGACAGAGACAGAGACTGAGACGGAGACAGAGACAGCGGCAGAGTCAGGGACGGAGACAGAGACAGAGACAGAGAAAGAGACAGAGACAGAGACAGACATAGAGACAGAGACAGAGGCAGAGACAGATACGGAGGCAGAGGGAGAGACAGCGACAGAGACAGAGACAGAGACAGAGACAGAGACAGAGAGAGAGACAGAGACAGAGACAGAGACAGAGACAGAGACAGAGACAGACATAGAGACAGAGACAGAGACAGAGACAGAGGCAGAGACAGATACGGAGGCAGAGGGAGAGACAGCGACAGAAACAGAGACAGAGACAGAGACAGAGACAGAGAGAGAGACAGAGACAGAGACAGAGACAGAGACAGAGACAGAGACAGAGACAGAGACAGAGACAGAGACAGAGACAGAGACAGAGACAGAGACAGAGACAGAGACAGAGACAGAGACAGAGACAGAGACAGAGACGGAGACAGAGGCAGAGACAGAGCCATGGACAGAGACAGAGACAGAGACAGAGGGAGAGACAGCGACAGAGACAGAGACAGAGACAGAGACAGAGACAGAGACAGAGACAGAGACAGAGACAGAGACAGAGACAGAGACAGAGACTGAGACAGAGACAGAGACGGAGATAGAGACAGAGGCAGAGACAGAGACAGAGACAGAGACAGAGACAGAGACAGAGACAGAGACAGAGACAGAGACAGAGACAGAGACAGAGACAGAGACAGAGACAGAGACAGAGACAGAGACAGAGACAGATGCAGAGACAGAGACAGAGACAGAGACGGAGGCAGAGACAGAGACAGAGACAGAGACAGAGACAGAGACAGAGACAGAGACAGAGAAAGAGACAGAGACAGAGACAGACATAGAGACAGAGACAGAGACAGAGACAGAGACAGAGACAGAGACAGAGACAGAGACAGAGACAGAGACAGAGACAGATACGGAGACAGAGGGAGAGACAGCGACAGAGACAGAGACAGAGACGGAGACAGAGACAGAGACAGAGGCAGAGACAGAGACAGAGACAGAGACAGAGACAGAGACAGAGACAGAGACAGAGACAGATACAGAGACAGAGACAGAGACAGAGACGGAGCCAGAGACGGAGACAGAGACAGAGACAGAGACAGAGCCAGGGACGGAGACAGAGACAGAGACTGAGGGAGAGACAGCGACAGAGACAGAGACAGAGACAGAGACAGAGACAGAGACAGAGACAGAGACAGAGACAGAGACAGAGACAGAGACAGAGACGGAGACAGAGACAGAGACAGAGACAGAGACAGAGACAGAGACAGAGGCAGAGACAGCGACAGAGGCAGAGACAGAGACACAGACACAGACAGATACAGAGACAGAGACGGAGATAGAGACAGAGACAGAGACAGAGACGGAGACAGAGACGGAGACACAGACCGAGACAGAGTCAGAGACAGAGACACAGACAGAGACAGAGACGGAGATAGAGACAGAGGCAGAGACAGAGACGGAGACAGAGGCAGAGACAGAGCCAGGGACAGAGACAGAGACAGAGACAGAGACAGAGGGAGAGACAGCGACATAGACAGAGACAGAGACAGAGACAGAGACAGAGACAGAGACAGAGACAGAGACAGAGCCAGGGACAGAGACAGAGACAGAGACTGAGGGAGAGACAGCGACAGAGACAGAGACAGAGGCAGAGACAGAGACAGAGACAGAGACTGAGACGGAGACAGAGACAGAGACGGAGACAGAGACAGAGACAGAGACAGAGACAGAGACAGGGACAGAGGCAGAGACAGCGACAGAGGCAGAGACAGAGACACAGACACAGACAGATACAGAGACAGAGACGGAGATAGAGACAGAGACAGAGACAGAGGCAGAGACAGAGCCATGGACAGAGACAGAGACAGAGACAGAGGGAGAGACAGCGACAGAGACAGAGACAGAGACAGAGACAGAGACAGAGACAGAGACAGAGACAGAGACAGAGACAGAGACAGAGACAGAGACAGAGACAGAGACAGAGACAGAGACAGAGACAGGGACAGAGACAGAGACAGAGACACAGACAGAGACAGAGACAGAGACAGAGACAGACGGAGAGACAGCGACAGCGGCAGAGACAGAGACAGAGACAGAGACAGAGACAGAGACAGAGACAGAGACAGAGACAGAGACAGAGACAGAGACAGAGACAGAGACAGAGACAGAGACAGAGACTGAGACAGAGACAGAGACAGAGACAGAGACAGAGACAGAGACGGAGACAGAGACGGAGACAGAGACAGAGACAGAGACAGAGACAGAGACGGAGACAGAGACAGAGACACAGACCGAGACAGAGACAGAGACGGAGACAGAGGCAGACACAGGGCCAGGGACAGAGACGGAGACAGAGACAGAGCCAGGGACAGAGACAGAGACAGAGACTGAGGGAGAGACAGCGACAGAGACAGAGACAGAGACAGAGACAGAGACAGAGACAGAGACAGAGACAGAGACAGAGACAGAGACAGAGACAGAGACAGAGACAGAGACAGAGACAGAGACAGAGACGGAGACAGAGACAGAGACAGAGACAGAGACAGAGACAGACACAGAGACAGAGACAGTTACGGAGACAGAGACAGAGACAGAGACAGAGACAGAGACAGCGACAGAGACAGAGACAGTGACAGAGACAGAGACAGAGACCGAGACAGAGACAGAGACAGAATCAGAGGCAGAGACAGAGCCAGGGACAGAGACGGAGGCAGAGACAGAGGGGGAGACAGCGACAGAGACAGAGACAGAGGGAGAGACAGCGACAGAGAGAGAGACAGAGACAGAGACAGAGACAGAGACAGAGACAGAGACAGAGACAGAGACAGAGACAGAGACAGAGACAGAGACAGGGACAGAGACAGAGACAGAGACAGAGACACAGACCGAGGAGGAGACAGAGACAGAGACAGAGGGGGAGACAGAGACACAGATAGAGACAGAGGGGCAGGAGACAAACTGGGAGGCATAGGGGCAGGAGACAAAGACGGTGACAAGGACGGAGACAAAGACGGAGACAGAGACAGAGACGGAGACAGAGACGGAGACAGAGACAGAGACAGAGACAGAGACAGAGACAGAGACAGAGACAGGGACAGAGACAGAGACAGAGAGAGAGACTGCGACAGAGACAGAGACAGAGACAGAGACAGAGACAGAGACAGAGACGGAGACAGAGGCAGAGACAGAGCCAGGGAAAGAGACAGAGACAGAGACTGAGACAGAGACAGAGACAGAGACAGAGACAGAGGCAGAGACAGAGACAGAGGCAGAGACAGAGATAAAGACAGAGACCGAGACAGAAACAGAGACAGAGACAGATACGTGGACAGAGACAGAGGCAAAGACAGAGACAGAGACAGAGACCGAGACAGAGACAGAGACATAGACAGCGACAGGTACAGGGAGAGGGACAGGGACAGAGACAGAGGCAGAGACAGAGGCAGAGACACAGAGAGAGACAGAGACAGAGACGGAGACAAAGACCGAGACACAGACAGAGACGGAGACAGAGGCAGAGACAGAGCCAGAGACAGAGACGGAGATAGAGACAGAGGAAGAGACAGCGACAGAGACAGAGACAGAGACAGAGGCAGTGACAGAGACAGAGACAGAGACAGAGACAGACACAGAGACAGAGACACAGACCGAGGAGGAGACAGAGACAGAGACAGAGGGAGAGACAGAGACACAGACAGAGACAGAGGGGCAGGAGACAAAGTGGGAGGCATAGGGGCAGGAGACAAAGACGGTGACAAGGACGGAGACAAAGACGGAGACAGAGACAGAGACGGAGACAGAGACGGAGACAGAGACAGAGACAGAGACAGAGACAGAGACAGGGACAGAGACAGAGACAGAGAGAGAGACTGCGACAGAGACACAGACAGAGACAGAGACAGAGACAGAGACAGAGACGGAGACAGAGGCAGAGACAGAGCCAGGGACAGAGACAGAGACAGAGACTGAGACAGAGACAGAGACAGAGACAGAGGCAGAGACAGAGACAGAGACAGAGACAGAGACGGAGACAGAGACAGAGACACAGACCGAGACAGAGACAGAGACGGAGACAGAGGCAGACACAGGGCCAGGGACAGAGACGGAGACAGAGACAGAGCCAGGGACAGAGACAGAGACAGAGACTGAGGGAGAGACAGCGACAGAGACCGAGACAGAGACAGAGACATAGACAGCGACAGGTACAGGGAGAGGGACAGGGACAGAGACAGAGGCAGAGACAGAGGCAGAGACACAGAGAGAGACAGAGACAGAGACGGAGACAAAGACCGAGACACAGACAGAGACGGAGACAGAGGCAGAGACAGAGCCAGAGACAGAGACGGAGATAGAGACAGAGGAAGAGACAGCGACAGAGACAGAGACAGAGACAGAGGCAGTGACAGAGACAGAGACAGAGACAGAGACAGACACAGAGACAGAGACAGAGACAGAGAGAGAGACAGAGACACAGACAGAGACAGAGGGGCAGGAGACAAAGTGGGAGGCATAGGGGCAGGAGACAAAGACGGTGACAAGGACGGAGACAAAGACGGAGACAGAGACAGAGACGGAGACAGAGACGGAGACAGAGACAGAGACAGAGACAGAGACAGAGACAGGGACAGAGACAGAGACAGAGAGAGAGACTGCGACAGAGACACAGACAGAGACAGAGACAGAGACAGAGACAGAGACGGAGACAGAGGCAGAGACAGAGCCAGGGACAGAGACAGAGACAGAGACTGAGACAGAGACAGAGACAGAGACAGAGGCAGAGACAGAGACAGAGGCAGAGACAGAAATAAAGACAGAGACCGAGACAGAAACAGAGACAGAGACAGATACGTGGACAGAGACAGAGGCAAAGACAGAGACAGAGACAGAGACCGAGACAGAGACAGAGACAGAGACAGCGACAGGTACAGGGAGAGGGACAGGGACAGAGACAGAGGCAGAGACAGAGGCAGAGGCAGAGACACAGACAGAGACAGAGACAGAGACAGAGACGGAGACAAAGACAGAGACAGAGACAGAGACAGAGACAGAGACAGAGACAGAGACAGACACAGAGACAGAGACAGAGACAGAGACAGAGAGAGAGACAGAGACAGAGACAGAGACGGAGACAGAGGCAGAGACAGAGCCAGGGACAGAGACGGAGATAGAGACAGAGGAAGAGACAGCGACAGAGACAGAGACAGAGACAGAGACAGAGACAGAGACAGAGACAGAGACAGAGACAGAGACAGAGACAGAGACAGAGACAGAGACAGAGACAGAGACAGAGACAGAGACAGAGACAGAGACAGAGACAGAGACAGACACAGAGACAGAGACAGAGACAGAGACAGAGAGAGAGACAGAGACAGAGACAGAGACAGGGACAGAGACAGAGACAGAGACAGAGACAGAGACAGGGACAGAGACAGAGACAGAGACAGAGACAGAGACAGAGACAGAGGGAGAGACAGCGACAGCGGCAGAGACAGAGACAGAGACAGAGACAGAGACAGAGACAGAGACAGAGACAGAGACAGAGACAGAGACAGAGACAGAGACAGAGACAGAGACAGAGACAGAGACAGAGACTGAGACAGAGACAGAGACAGAGACAGAGACAGAGACAGAGACGGAGACAGAGACAGAGACGGAGACAGAGACAGAGACAGAGACAGAGACAGAGACAGAGTCAGAGACAGAGACACAGACAGAGACAGAGACGGAGATAGAGACAGAGACAGAGACAGAGACGGAGACAGAGACAGAGACAGAGACAGAGCCAGGGACAGAGACAGAGAGAGAGACTGAGGGAGAGACAGCGACAGAGACAGAGACAGAGACAGAGACAGAGACAGAGACAGAGACAGAGACGGAGACAGAGACAGAGACAGAGACAGAGACAGAGACAGAGACAGAGACAGAGACAGAGACAGAAACAGAGACAGAGACAGATACGGGGACAGAGACAGAGGCAGAGACAGCGACAGAGGCAGAGACAGAGACACAGACACAGACAGATACAGAGACAGAGACGGAGATAGAGACAGAGACAGAGACAGGGACGGAGACAGAGACGGAGACACAGACCGAGACAGAGACAGAGACGGAGACAGAGGCAGACACAGAGCCAGGGACAGAGACGGAGACAGAGACAGAGGGAGAGACAGCGACAGAGACAGAGACAGAAACAGAGACAGAGACAGATACGCGGACAGAGACAGAGGCAGAGACAGAGACAGAGAGAGAGACGGAGACAGAGACAGAGACTGAGACGGAGACAGAGACAGCGGCAGAGACAGGGACGGAGACAGAGACAGAGACACAGACAGAGACAGAGACAGAGACAGAGACAGAGACAGAGACAGAGACAGAGACAGAGACAGAGACAGAGACAGAGACAGAGACAGAGACAGAGACAGAGACAGAGACAGAAATAGAGACAGAGACAGAGGCAGAGACTGAGACAGAGAGAGAGACGGAGACAGAGACAGAGACAGAGACAGAGACAGAGACAGATACAGGGACAGAGACAGAGACAGAGACAGAGACAGCGACAGGGACAGGGAGAGGGACAGAGACGGAGACAGAGACAGACGGAGAGACAGCGACAGAGACAGAGACAGAGACAGAGACAGAGACAGAGACAGAGGCGGAGACAGCGACAGAGACAGAGACAGAGACCGAGACAGAGACACAGACCGAGGAGGAGACAGAGACAGAGACAGAGGGGGAGACAGAGACACAGACAGAGACAGAGGGGCAGGAGACAAAGTGGGAGGCATAGGGGCAGGAGACAAAGACGGTGACAAGGACGGAGACAAAGACGGAGACAGAGACAGAGACGGAGACAGAGACGGAGACAGAGACAGAGACAGAGACAGAGACAGAGACAGAGACAGAGACAGAGACAGAGACAGAGACAGAGACAGAGACAGGGACAGAGACAGAGACAGAGAGAGAGACTGCGACAGAGACAGAGACAGAGACAGAGACAGAGACAGAGACAGAGACGGAGACAGAGGCAGAGACAGAGCCAGGGACAGAGACAGAGACAGAGACTGAGACAGAGACAGAGACAGAGACAGAGACAGAGGCAGAGACAGAGACAGAGGGGCAGGAGACAAAGTGGGAGGCATAGGGGCAGGAGACAAAGACGGTGACAAGGACGGAGACAAAGACGGAGACAGAGACAGAGACGGAGACAGAGACGGAGACAGAGACAGAGACAGAGACAGAGACAGAGACAGAGACAGAGACAGAGACAGGGACAGAGACAGAGACAGAGAGAGAGAGACTGCGACAGAGACAGAGACAGAGACAGAGACAGAGACAGAGACAGAGACGGAGACAGAGGCAGAGACAGAGCCAGGGACAGAGACAGAGACAGAGACTGAGACAGAGACAGAGACAGAGACAGAGACAGAGGCAGAGACAGAGACAGAGGCAGAGACAGAGATAAAGACAGAGACCGAGACAGAAACAGAGACAGAGACAGATACGTGGACAGAGACAGAGGCAAAGACAGAGACAGAGACAGAGACCGAGACAGAGACAGAGACAGAGACAGCGACAGGTACAGGGAGAGGGACAGGGACAGAGAGAGAGGCAGAGACAGAGGCAGAGACACAGACAGAAACAGAGACAGAGACGGAGACAAAGACCGAGACACAGACAGAGACGGAGACAGAGGCAGAGACAGAGCCAGGTACAGAGACGGAGATAGAGACAGAGGAAGAGACAGCGACAGAGACAGAGACAGAGACAGAGGCAGTGACAGAGACAGAGACAGAGACAGAGACAGACACAGAGACAGAGACACAGACCGAGGAGGAGACAGAGACAGAGACAGAGGGAGAGACAGAGACACAGACAGAGACAGAGGGGCAGGAGACAAAGTGGGAGGCATAGGGGCAGGAGACCAATACGGTGACAAGGACGGAGACAAAGACGGAGACAGAGACAGAGACGGAGACAGAGACGGAGACAGAGACAGAGACAGAGACAGAGACAGAGACAGAGACAGAGGCAGGGACAGAGACAGAGACAGAGAGAGAGACTGCGACAGAGACAGAGACAGAGACAGAGGCAGAGACAGAGATAAAGACAGAGACCGAAACAGAAACAGAGACAGAGACAGATACGTGGACAGTGACAGAGGCAAAGACAGAGACAGAGACAGAGACCGAGACAGAGACAGAGACAGAGACAGAGACAGAGACAGAGACAGAGACATGGACAGAGACAGAGACAGAGACAGAGACAGAGACAGGGACAGAGACAGAGACAGGGACAGGGAGAGGGACAGGGACAGAGACAGAGGCAGAGACAGAGGCAGAGACAGAGACAGAGACAGAGACAGAGACAGAGACAGAGACAGAGACAGCGACAGAGACAGGGACAGCGACAGAGACAGAGACAGAGACAGAGACAGAGACAGAGACAGAGACGGAGACAGAGACAGAGACAGAGACAGAGACAGAGACAGAGACAGAGACAGAGACAGAGACAGAGACAGAGACAGAGACAGAGACAGAGACAGAGACAGAGACAGAGACAGAGACAGAGACAGAGACAGAGACAGAGACAGAGACAGAGACAGAGACAGAGACAGAGACAGAGACAGAGACAGAGACAGAGACAGGGACAGGGACAGAGACAGAGACAGAGACAGAGACAGAGACAGAGACAGAGACAGAGACAGAGACTGAGACAGAGACAGAGACAGAGACAGAGACAGAGACAGAGACAGAGACAGAGACAGAGACAGAGACAGAGACAGAGACAGAGACAGAGACAGAGACAGAGACAGAGACAGAGACAGAGACAGAGACAGAGACAGAGACAGAGACAGAGACAGAGACAGAGACAGAGACAGAGACAGAGACAGGGACAGAGACAGAGACAGAGACAGATACAGAGACAGCGACAGGGACAGGGAGAGGGACAGGGACAGAGACAGAGGCAGAGACAGAGACAGAGACAGAGACGGAGACAAAGACCGAGACACAGACAGAGACAGAGACGGAGACAGAGGCAGAGACAGAGCCAGGGAAAGAGACAGAGACAGAGACTGAGACAGAGACAGAGACAGAGACAGAGACAGAGGCAGAGACAGAGACAGAGGCAGAGACAGAGATAAAGACAGAGACCGAGACAGAAACAGAGACAGAGACAGATACGTGGACAGAGACAGAGGCAAAGACAGAGACAGAGACAGAGACCGAGACAGAGACAGAGACATAGACAGCGACAGGTACAGGGAGAGGGACAGGGACAGAGACAGAGGCAGAGACAGAGGCAGAGACACAGACAGAGACAGAGACAGAGACGGAGACAAAGACCGAGACACAGACAGAGACGGAGACAGAGGCAGAGACAGAGCCAGAGACAGAGACGGAGATAGAGACAGAGGAAGAGACAGCGACAGAGACAGAGACAGAGACAGAGGCAGTGACAGAGACAGAGACAGAGACAGAGACAGACACAGAGACAGAGACACAGACCGAGGAGGAGACAGAGACAGAGACAGAGGGAGAGACAGAGACACAGACAGAGACAGAGGGGCAGGAGACAAAGTGGGAGGCATAGGGGCAGGAGACAAAGACGGTGACAAGGACGGAGACAAAGACGGAGACAGAGACAGAGACGGAGACAGAGACGGAGACAGAGACGGAGACAGAGACGGAGACAGAGACAGAGACAGAGACAGGGACAGAGACAGAGACAGAGAGAGAGACTGCGACAGAGACACAGACAGAGACAGAGACAGAGACAGAGACAGAGACGGAGACAGAGGCAGAGACAGAGCCAGGGACAGAGACAGAGACAGAGACTGAGACAGAGACAGAGACAGAGACAGAGGCAGAGACAGAGACAGAGGCAGAGACAGAAATAAAGACAGAGACCGAGACAGAAACAGAGACAGAGACAGATACGTGGACAGAGACAGAGGCAAAGACAGAGACAGAGACAGAGACCGAGACAGAGACAGAGACAGAGACAGCGACAGGTACAGGGAGAGGGACAGGGACAGAGACGGAGACAGAGACAGAGACAGAGACAGAGACAGAGACAGACACAGAGACAGAGACAGTTACGGAGACAGAGACAGAGACAGAGACAGAGACAGAGACAGCGACAGAGACAGAGACAGTGACAGAGACAGAGACAGAGACCGAGACAGAGACAGAGACAGAATCAGAGGCAGAGACAGAGCCAGGGACAGAGACGGAGGCAGAGACAGAGGGGGAGACAGCGACAGAGACAGAGACAGAGGGAGAGACAGCGACAGAGAGAGAGACAGAGACAGAGACAGAGACAGAGACAGAGACAGAGACAGAGACAGAGACAGAGACAGAGACAGAGACAGAGACAGAGACAGGGACAGAGACAGAGACAGAGACAGAGACACAGACCGAGGAGGAGACAGAGACAGAGACAGAGGGGGAGACAGAGACACAGATAGAGACAGAGGGGCAGGAGACAAACTGGGAGGCATAGGGGCAGGAGACAAAGACGGTGACAAGGACGGAGACAAAGACGGAGACAGAGACAGAGACGGAGACAGAGACGGAGACAGAGACAGAGACAGAGACAGAGACAGAGACAGAGACAGAGACAGGGACAGAGACAGAGACAGAGAGAGAGACTGCGACAGAGACAGAGACAGAGACAGAGACAGAGACAGAGACAGAGACGGAGACAGAGGCAGAGACAGAGCCAGGGAAAGAGACAGAGACAGAGACTGAGACAGAGACAGAGACAGAGACAGAGACAGAGGCAGAGACAGAGACAGAGGCAGAGACAGAGATAAAGACAGAGACCGAGACAGAAACAGAGACAGAGACAGATACGTGGACAGAGACAGAGGCAAAGACAGAGACAGAGACAGAGACCGAGACAGAGACAGAGACATAGACAGCGACAGGTACAGGGAGAGGGACAGGGACAGAGACAGAGGCAGAGACAGAGGCAGAGACACAGAGAGAGACAGAGACAGAGACGGAGACAAAGACCGAGACACAGACAGAGACGGAGACAGAGGCAGAGACAGAGCCAGAGACAGAGACGGAGATAGAGACAGAGGAAGAGACAGCGACAGAGACAGAGACAGAGACAGAGGCAGTGACAGAGACAGAGACAGAGACAGAGACAGACACAGAGACAGAGACACAGACCGAGGAGGAGACAGAGACAGAGACAGAGGGAGAGACAGAGACACAGACAGAGACAGAGGGGCAGGAGACAAAGTGGGAGGCATAGGGGCAGGAGACAAAGACGGTGACAAGGACGGAGACAAAGACGGAGACAGAGACAGAGACGGAGACAGAGACGGAGACAGAGACAGAGACAGAGACAGAGACAGAGACAGGGACAGAGACAGAGACAGAGAGAGAGACTGCGACAGAGACACAGACAGAGACAGAGACAGAGACAGAGACAGAGACGGAGACAGAGGCAGAGACAGAGCCAGGGACAGAGACAGAGACAGAGACTGAGACAGAGACAGAGACAGAGACAGAGGCAGAGACAGAGACAGAGACAGAGACAGAGACGGAGACAGAGACAGAGACACAGACCGAGACAGAGACAGAGACGGAGACAGAGGCAGACACAGGGCCAGGGACAGAGACGGAGACAGAGACAGAGCCAGGGACAGAGACAGAGACAGAGACTGAGGGAGAGACAGCGACAGAGACAGAGACAGAGACAGAGACAGAGACAGAGACAGAGACAGAGACAGAGACAGAGACAGAGACAGAGACAGAGACAGAGACAGAGACAGAGACAGAGACGGAGACAGAGACAGAGACAGAGACAGAGACAGAGACAGACACAGAGACAGAGACAGTTACGGAGACAGAGACAGAGACAGAGACAGAGACAGAGACAGCGACAGAGACAGAGACAGTGACAGAGACAGAGACAGAGACCGAGACAGAGACAGAGACAGAATCAGAGGCAGAGACAGAGCCAGGGACAGAGACGGAGGCAGAGACAGAGGGGGAGACAGCGACAGAGACAGAGACAGAGGGAGAGACAGCGACAGAGAGAGAGACAGAGACAGAGACAGAGACAGAGACAGAGACAGAGACAGAGACAGAGACAGAGACAGAGACAGAGACAGAGACAGGGACAGAGACAGAGACAGAGACAGAGACACAGACCGAGGAGGAGACAGAGACAGAGACAGAGGGGGAGACAGAGACACAGATAGAGACAGAGGGGCAGGAGACAAACTGGGAGGCATAGGGGCAGGAGACAAAGACGGTGACAAGGACGGAGACAAAGACGGAGACAGAGACAGAGACGGAGACAGAGACGGAGACAGAGACAGAGACAGAGACAGAGACAGAGACAGAGACAGAGACAGAGACAGGGACAGAGACAGAGACAGAGAGAGAGACTGCGACAGAGACAGAGACAGAGACAGAGACAGAGACAGAGACAGAGACGGAGACAGAGGCAGAGACAGAGCCAGGGAAAGAGACAGAGACAGAGACTGAGACAGAGACAGAGACAGAGACAGAGACAGAGGCAGAGACAGAGACAGAGGCAGAGACAGAGATAAAGACAGAGACCGAGACAGAAACAGAGACAGAGACAGATACGTGGACAGAGACAGAGGCAAAGACAGAGACAGAGACAGAGACCGAGACAGAGACAGAGACATAGACAGCGACAGGTACAGGGAGAGGGACAGGGACAGAGACAGAGGCAGAGACAGAGGCAGAGACACAGAGAGAGACAGAGACAGAGACGGAGACAAAGACCGAGACACAGACAGAGACGGAGACAGAGGCAGAGACAGAGCCAGAGACAGAGACGGAGATAGAGACAGAGGAAGAGACAGCGACAGAGACAGAGACAGAGACAGAGGCAGTGACAGAGACAGAGACAGAGACAGAGACAGACACAGAGACAGAGACAGAGACAGAGGGAGAGACAGAGACACAGACAGAGACAGAGGGGCAGGAGACAAAGTGGGAGGCATAGGGGCAGGAGACAAAGACGGTGACAAGGACGGAGACAAAGACGGAGACAGAGACAGAGACGGAGACAGAGACGGAGACAGAGACAGAGACAGAGACAGAGACAGAGACAGGGACAGAGACAGAGACAGAGAGAGAGACTGCGACAGAGACACAGACAGAGACAGAGACAGAGACAGAGACAGAGACGGAGACAGAGGCAGAGACAGAGCCAGGGACAGAGACAGAGACAGAGACTGAGACAGAGACAGAGACAGAGACAGAGGCAGAGACAGAGACAGAGGCAGAGACAGAAATAAAGACAGAGACCGAGACAGAAACAGAGACAGAGACAGATACGTGGACAGAGACAGAGGCAAAGACAGAGACAGAGACAGAGACCGAGACAGAGACAGAGACAGAGACAGCGACAGGTACAGGGAGAGGGACAGGGACAGAGACAGAGGCAGAGACAGAGGCAGAGGCAGAGACACAGACAGAGACAGAGACAGAGACGGAGACAAAGACAGAGACAGAGACAGAGACAGAGACAGAGACAGAGACAGACACAGAGACAGAGACAGAGACAGAGACAGAGAGAGAGACAGAGACAGAGACAGAGACGGAGACAGAGGCAGAGACAGAGCCAGGGACAGAGACGGAGATAGAGACAGAGGAAGAGACAGCGACAGAGACAGAGACAGAGACAGAGACAGAGACAGAGACAGAGACAGAGACAGAGACAGAGACAGAGACAGAGACAGAGACAGAGACAGAGACAGAGACAGAGACAGAGACAGAGACAGAGACAGACACAGAGACAGAGACAGAGACAGAGACAGAGAGAGAGACAGAGACAGAGACAGAGACAGGGACAGAGACAGAGACAGAGACAGAGACAGAGACAGGGACAGAGACAGAGACAGAGACAGAGACAGAGACAGAGACAGAGGGAGAGACAGCGACAGCGGCAGAGACAGAGACAGAGACAGAGACAGAGACAGAGACAGAGACAGAGACAGAGACAGAGACAGAGACAGAGACAGAGACTGAGACAGAGACAGAGACAGAGACAGAGACAGAGACAGAGACGGAGACAGAGACAGAGACGGAGACAGAGACAGAGACAGAGACAGAGACAGAGACAGAGTCAGAGACAGAGACACAGACAGAGACAGAGACGGAGATAGAGACAGAGACAGAGACAGAGACGGAGACAGAGACAGAGACAGAGACAGAGCCAGGGACAGAGACAGAGACAGAGACTGAGGGAGAGACAGCGACAGAGACAGAGACAGAGACAGAGACAGAGACAGAGACAGAGACAGAGACGGAGACAGAGACAGAGACAGAGACAGAGACAGAGACAGAGACAGAGACAGAGACAGAGACAGAAACAGAGACAGAGACAGATACGGGGACAGAGACAGAGGCAGAGACAGCGACAGAGGCAGAGACAGAGACACAGACACAGACAGATACAGAGACAGAGACGGAGATAGAGACAGAGACAGAGACAGGGACGGAGACAGAGACGGAGACACAGACCGAGACAGAGACAGAGACGGAGACAGAGGCAGACACAGAGCCAGGGACAGAGACGGAGACAGAGACAGAGGGAGAGACAGCGACAGAGACAGAGACAGAAACAGAGACAGAGACAGATACGCGGACAGAGACAGAGGCAGAGACAGAGACAGAGAGAGAGACGGAGACAGAGACAGAGACTGAGACGGAGACAGAGACAGCGGCAGAGACAGGGACGGAGACAGAGACAGAGACACAGACAGAGACAGAGACAGAGACAGAGACAGAGACAGAGACAGAGACAGAGACAGAGACAGAGACAGAGACAGAGACAGAGACAGAGACAGAGACAGAGACAGAAATAGAGACAGAGACAGAGGCAGAGACTGAGACAGAGAGAGAGACGGAGACAGAGACAGAGACAGAGACAGAGACAGAGACAGATACAGGGACAGAGACAGAGACAGAGACAGAGACAGCGACAGGGACAGGGAGAGGGACAGAGACGGAGACAGAGACAGACGGAGAGACAGCGACAGAGACAGAGACAGAGACAGAGACAGAGACAGAGACAGAGGCGGAGACAGCGACAGAGACAGAGACAGAGACCGAGACAGAGACACAGACCGAGGAGGAGACAGAGACAGAGACAGAGGGGGAGACAGAGACACAGACAGAGACAGAGGGGCAGGAGACAAAGTGGGAGGCATAGGGGCAGGAGACAAAGACGGTGACAAGGACGGAGACAAAGACGGAGACAGAGACAGAGACGGAGACAGAGACGGAGACAGAGACAGAGACAGAGACAGAGACAGAGACAGAGACAGAGACAGAGACAGAGACAGAGACAGGGACAGAGACAGAGACAGAGAGAGAGACTGCGACAGAGACAGAGACAGAGACAGAGACAGAGACAGAGACAGAGACGGAGACAGAGGCAGAGACAGAGCCAGGGACAGAGACAGAGACAGAGACTGAGACAGAGACAGAGACAGAGACAGAGACAGAGGCAGAGACAGAGACAGAGGGGCAGGAGACAAAGTGGGAGGCATAGGGGCAGGAGACAAAGACGGTGACAAGGACGGAGACAAAGACGGAGACAGAGACAGAGACGGAGACAGAGACGGAGACAGAGACAGAGACAGAGACAGAGACAGAGACAGAGACAGAGACAGAGACAGGGACAGAGACAGAGACAGAGAGAGAGAGACTGCGACAGAGACAGAGACAGAGACAGAGACAGAGACAGAGACAGAGACGGAGACAGAGGCAGAGACAGAGCCAGGGACAGAGACAGAGACAGAGACTGAGACAGAGACAGAGACAGAGACAGAGACAGAGGCAGAGACAGAGACAGAGGCAGAGACAGAGATAAAGACAGAGACCGAGACAGAAACAGAGACAGAGACAGATACGTGGACAGAGACAGAGGCAAAGACAGAGACAGAGACAGAGACCGAGACAGAGACAGAGACAGAGACAGCGACAGGTACAGGGAGAGGGACAGGGACAGAGAGAGAGGCAGAGACAGAGGCAGAGACACAGACAGAAACAGAGACAGAGACGGAGACAAAGACCGAGACACAGACAGAGACGGAGACAGAGGCAGAGACAGAGCCAGGTACAGAGACGGAGATAGAGACAGAGGAAGAGACAGCGACAGAGACAGAGACAGAGACAGAGGCAGTGACAGAGACAGAGACAGAGACAGAGACAGACACAGAGACAGAGACACAGACCGAGGAGGAGACAGAGACAGAGACAGAGGGAGAGACAGAGACACAGACAGAGACAGAGGGGCAGGAGACAAAGTGGGAGGCATAGGGGCAGGAGACCAATACGGTGACAAGGACGGAGACAAAGACGGAGACAGAGACAGAGACGGAGACAGAGACGGAGACAGAGACAGAGACAGAGACAGAGACAGAGACAGAGACAGGGACAGAGACAGAGACAGAGAGAGAGACTGCGACAGAGACAGAGACAGAGACAGAGGCAGAGACAGAGATAAAGACAGAGACCGAAACAGAAACAGAGACAGAGACAGATACGTGGACAGTGACAGAGGCAAAGACAGAGACAGAGACAGAGACCGAGACAGAGACAGAGACAGAGACAGAGACAGAGACAGAGACAGAGACATGGACAGAGACAGAGACAGAGACAGAGACAGAGACAGGGACAGAGACAGAGACAGGGACAGGGAGAGGGACAGGGACAGAGACAGAGGCAGAGACAGAGGCAGAGACAGAGACAGAGACAGAGACAGAGACAGAGACAGAGACAGAGACAGCGACAGAGACAGGGACAGCGACAGAGACAGAGACAGAGACAGAGACAGAGACAGAGACAGAGACGGAGACAGAGACAGAGACAGAGACAGAGACAGAGACAGAGACAGAGACAGAGACAGAGACAGAGACAGAGACAGAGACAGAGACAGAGACAGAGACAGAGACAGAGACAGAGACAGAGACAGAGACAGAGATAGAGACAGAGACAGAGACAGAGACAGAGACAGAGACAGGGACAGGGACAGAGACAGAGACAGAGACAGAGACAGAGACAGAGACAGAGACAGAGACAGAGACTGAGACAGAGACAGAGACAGAGACAGAGACAGAGACAGAGACAGAGACAGAGACAGAGACAGAGACAGAGACAGAGACAGAGACAGAGACAGAGACAGAGACAGAGACAGAGACAGAGACAGAGACAGAGACAGAGACAGAGACAGAGACAGAGACAGAGACAGAGACAGGGACAGAGACAGAGACAGAGACAGATACAGAGACAGCGACAGGGACAGGGAGAGGGACAGGGACAGAGACAGAGGCAGAGACAGAGACAGAGACAGAGACGGAGACAAAGACCGAGACACAGACAGAGACAGAGACGGAGACAGAGGCAGAGACAGAGCCAGGGAAAGAGACAGAGACAGAGACTGAGACAGAGACAGAGACAGAGACAGAGACAGAGGCAGAGACAGAGACAGAGGCAGAGACAGAGATAAAGACAGAGACCGAGACAGAAACAGAGACAGAGACAGATACGTGGACAGAGACAGAGGCAAAGACAGAGACAGAGACAGAGACCGAGACAGAGACAGAGACATAGACAGCGACAGGTACAGGGAGAGGGACAGGGACAGAGACAGAGGCAGAGACAGAGGCAGAGACACAGACAGAGACAGAGACAGAGACGGAGACAAAGACCGAGACACAGACAGAGACGGAGACAGAGGCAGAGACAGAGCCAGAGACAGAGACGGAGATAGAGACAGAGGAAGAGACAGCGACAGAGACAGAGACAGAGACAGAGGCAGTGACAGAGACAGAGACAGAGACAGAGACAGACACAGAGACAGAGACACAGACCGAGGAGGAGACAGAGACAGAGACAGAGGGAGAGACAGAGACACAGACAGAGACAGAGGGGCAGGAGACAAAGTGGGAGGCATAGGGGCAGGAGACAAAGACGGTGACAAGGACGGAGACAAAGACGGAGACAGAGACAGAGACGGAGACAGAGACGGAGACAGAGACAGAGACAGAGACAGAGACAGAGACAGGGACAGAGACAGAGACAGAGAGAGAGACTGCGACAGAGACACAGACAGAGACAGAGACAGAGACAGAGACAGAGACGGAGACAGAGGCAGAGACAGAGCCAGGGACAGAGACAGAGACAGAGACTGAGACAGAGACAGAGACAGAGACAGAGGCAGAGACAGAGACAGAGGCAGAGACAGAAATAAAGACAGAGACCGAGACAGAAACAGAGACAGAGACAGATACGTGGACAGAGACAGAGGCAAAGACAGAGACAGAGACAGAGACCGAGACAGAGACAGAGACAGAGACAGCGACAGGTACAGGGAGAGGGACAGGGACAGAGACAGAGGCAGAGACAGAGGCAGAGGCAGAGACACAGACAGAGACAGAGACAGAGACGGAGACAAAGACCGAGACACAGACAGAGACGGAGACAGAGGCAGAGACAGAGCCAGGGACAGAGACGGAGATAGAGACAGAGGAAGAGACAGCGACAGAGACAGAGACAGAGACAGAGACAGAGACAGAGACAGAGACAGAGACAGAGACAGAGACAGAGACAGAGACAGAGACAGAGACAGAGACAGAGACAGAGACAGACACAGAGACAGAGACAGAGACAGAGACAGAGACAGAGACAGAGACAGAGACAGAGACAGGGACAGAGACAGAGACAGAGACAGAGACAGAGACAGGGACAGAGACAGAGACAGAGACAGAGACAGAGACAGAGACAGAGGGAGAGACAGCGACAGCGGCAGAGACAGAGACAGAGACAGAGACAGAGACAGAGACAGAGACAGAGACAGAGACAGAGACAGAGACAGAGACAGAGACAGAGACAGAGACAGAGACAGAGACAGAGACAGAGACTGAGACAGAGACAGAGACAGAGACAGAGACAGAGACAGAGACGGAGACAGAGACAGAGACGGAGACAGAGACAGAGACAGAGACAGAGACAGAGACAGAGTCAGAGACAGAGACACAGACAGAGACAGAGACGGAGATAGAGACAGAGACAGAGACAGAGACGGAGACAGAGACAGAGACAGAGACAGAGACAGAGCCAGGGACAGAGACAGAGACAGAGACTGAGGGAGAGACAGCGACAGAGACAGAGACAGAGACAGAGACAGAGACAGAGACAGAGACAGAGACAGAGACAGAGACGGAGACAGAGACAGAGACAGAGACAGAGACAGAGACAGAGACAGAGACAGAGACAGAGACAGAAACAGAGACAGAGACAGATACGGGGACAGAGACAGAGGCAGAGACAGCGACAGAGGCAGAGACAGAGGCACAGACACAGACAGATACAGAGACAGAGACGGAGATAGAGACAGAGACAGAGACAGGGACGGAGACAGAGACGGAGACACAGACGGAGACACAGACCGAGACAGAGACAGAGACGGAGACAGAGGCAGACACAGAGCCAGGGACAGAGACGGAGACAGAGACAGAGGGAGAGACAGCGACAGAGACAGAGACAGAAACAGAGACAGAGACAGATACGCGGACAGAGACAGAGGCAGAGACAGAGACAGAGAGAGAGACGGAGACAGAGACAGAGACTGAGACGGAGACAGAGACAGCGGCAGAGACAGGGACGGAGACAGAGACAGAGACACAGACAGAGACAGAGACAGAGACAGAGACAGAGACAGAGACAGAGACAGAGACAGAGACAGAGACAGAGACAGAGACAGAGACAGAGACAGAGACAGAAATAGAGACAGAGACAGAGGCAGAGACTGAGACAGAGAGAGAGACGGAGACAGAGACAGAGACAGAGACAGAGACAGAGACAGATGCAGGGACAGAGACAGAGACAGAGACAGAGACAGCGACAGGGACAGGGAGAGGGACAGAGACGGAGACAGAGACAGACGGAGAGACAGCGACAGAGACAGAGACAGAGACAGAGACAGAGACAGAGACAGAGACAGAGACAGAGACAGAGACAGAGGCGGAGACAGCGACAGAGACAGAGACAGAGACCGAGACAGAGACAGAGACAGAAACAGAGGCAGAGACAGAGCCAGGGACAGAGACGGAGACAGAGACAGAGGGGGAGACAGCGACAGAGACAGAGACAGAGGGAGAGGCAGAGACAGAGACAGAGACGGAGACAGGGGCAGAGACAGAGCCAGGGACGGAGACAGAGACAGAGACAGAGGGAGAGACAGCGACAGAGACAGAGACAGGGACAGAGACAGAGACAAAGACAGAGACAGAGACAGAGACAGTTACGGAGACAGAGACAGAGACAGAGACAGAGGCAGTGACAGAGACAGAGACAGAGACAGAGACAGACACAGAGACAGAGACACAGACCGAGGAGGAGACAGAGACAGAGACAGAGGGAGAGACAGAGACACAGACAGAGACAGAGGGGCAGGAGACAAAGTGGGAGGCATAGGGGCAGGAGACAAAGACGGTGACAAGGACGGAGACAAAGACGGAGACAGAGACAGAGACGGAGACAGAGACGGAGACAGAGACAGAGACAGAGACAGAGACAGAGACAGGGACAGAGACAGAGACAGAGAGAGAGACTGCGACAGAGACACAGACAGAGACAGAGACAGAGACAGAGACAGAGACGGAGACAGAGGCAGAGACAGAGCCAGGGACAGAGACAGAGACAGAGACTGAGACAGAGACAGAGACAGAGACAGAGGCAGAGACAGAGACAGAGGCAGAGACAGAAATAAAGACAGAGACCGAGACAGAAACAGAGACAGAGACAGATACGTGGACAGAGACAGAGGCAAAGACAGAGACAGAGACAGAGACCGAGACAGAGACAGAGACAGAGACAGCGACAGGTACAGGGAGAGGGACAGGGACAGAGACAGAGGCAGAGACAGAGGCAGAGGCAGAGACACAGACAGAGACAGAGACAGAGACGGAGACAAAGACCGAGACACAGACAGAGACGGAGACAGAGGCAGAGACAGAGCCAGGGACAGAGACGGAGATAGAGACAGAGGAAGAGACAGCGACAGAGACAGAGACAGAGACAGAGACAGAGACAGAGACAGAGACAGAGACAGAGACAGAGACAGAGACAGAGACAGAGACAGAGACAGAGACAGAGACAGAGACAGAGACAGAGACAGACACAGAGACAGAGACAGAGACAGAGACAGAGACAGAGACAGAGACAGAGACAGAGACAGGGACAGAGACAGAGACAGAGACAGAGACAGAGACAGGGACAGAGACAGAGACAGAGACAGAGACAGAGACAGAGACAGAGGGAGAGACAGCGACAGCGGCAGAGACAGAGACAGAGACAGAGACAGAGACAGAGACAGAGACAGAGACAGAGACAGAGACAGAGACAGAGACAGAGACAGAGACAGAGACAGAGACTGAGACAGAGACAGAGACAGAGACAGAGACAGAGACAGAGACAGAGACGGAGACAGAGACAGAGACGGAGACAGAGACAGAGACAGAGACAGAGACAGAGACAGAGTCAGAGACAGAGACACAGACAGAGACAGAGACGGAGATAGAGACAGAGACAGAGACAGAGACGGAGACAGAGACAGAGACAGAGACAGAGACAGAGCCAGGGACAGAGACAGAGACAGAGACTGAGGGAGAGACAGCGACAGAGACAGAGACAGAGACAGAGACAGAGACAGAGACAGAGACAGAGACAGAGACAGAGACGGAGACAGAGACAGAGACAGAGACAGAGACAGAGACAGAGACAGAGACAGAGACAGAGACAGAAACAGAGACAGAGACAGATACGGGGACAGAGACAGAGGCAGAGACAGCGACAGAGGCAGAGACAGAGGCACAGACACAGACAGATACAGAGACAGAGACGGAGATAGAGACAGAGACAGAGACAGGGACGGAGACAGAGACGGAGACACAGACCGAGACAGAGACAGAGACGGAGACAGAGGCAGACACAGAGCCAGGGACAGAGACGGAGACAGAGACAGAGGGAGAGACAGCGACAGAGACAGAGACAGAAACAGAGACAGAGACAGATACGCGGACAGAGACAGAGGCAGAGACAGAGACAGAGAGAGAGACGGAGACAGAGACAGAGACTGAGACGGAGACAGAGACAGCGGCAGAGACAGGGACGGAGACAGAGACAGAGACACAGACAGAGACAGAGACAGAGACAGAGACAGAGACAGAGACAGAGACAGAGACAGAGACAGAGACAGAGACAGAGACAGAGACAGAGACAGAGACAGAGACAGAAATAGAGACAGAGACAGAGGCAGAGACTGAGACAGAGAGAGAGACGGAGACAGAGACAGAGACAGAGACAGAGACAGAGACAGATGCAGGGACAGAGACAGAGACAGAGACAGAGACAGCGACAGGGACAGGGAGAGGGACAGAGACGGAGACAGAGACAGACGGAGAGACAGCGACAGAGACAGAGACAGAGACAGAGACAGAGACAGAGACAGAGACAGAGACAGAGACAGAGACAGAGACAGAGGCGGAGACAGCGACAGAGACAGAGACAGAGACCGAGACAGAGACAGAGACAGAAACAGAGGCAGAGACAGAGCCAGGGACAGAGACGGAGACAGAGACAGAGGGGGAGACAGCGACAGAGACAGAGACAGAGGGAGAGGCAGAGACAGAGACAGAGACGGAGACAGGGGCAGAGACAGAGCCAGGGACGGAGACAGAGACAGAGACAGAGGGAGAGACAGCGACAGAGACAGAGACAGGGACAGAGACAGAGACAGAGACAGAGACAGAGACAGAGACAGTTACGGAGACAGAGACAGAGACAGAGACAGAGACAGAGACAGCGACAGAGACAGAGACAGTGACAGAGACAGAGACAGAGACCGAGACAGAGACAGAGACAGAATCAGAGGCAGAGACAGAGCCAGGGACAGAGACGGAGACAGAGACAGAGGGGGAGACAGCGACAGAGACAGAGACAGAGGGAGAGGCAGAGACAGAGACAGAGACGGAGACAGGGGCAGAGACAGAGCCACGGACGGAGACAGAGACAGAGACAGAGGGAGAGACAGCGACAGAGACAGATACAGAGACAGAGACAGAGACAGAGACAGAATCAGAGGCAGAGACAGAGCCAGGGACAGAGACGGAGACACAGACAGAGGGGGAGACAGCGACAGAGACAGAGACAGAGGGAGAGACAGCGACAGAGAGAGAGACAGAGACAGAGACAGAGACAGAGACAGAGACAGAGACAGAGACAGAGACAGAGACAGAGACAGAGACACAGACCGAGGAGGAGACAGAGACAGAGACAGAGGGGGAGACAGAGACACAGACAGAGACAGAGGGGCAGGAGACAAAGTGGGAGGCATAGGGGCAGGAGACAAAGACGGTGACAAGGACGGAGACAAAGACGGAGACAGAGACAGAGACGGAGACAGAGACGGAGACAGAGACAGAGACAGAGACAGAGACAGAGACAGAGACAGAGACAGAGACAGAGACAGGGACAGAGACAGAGACAGAGAGAGAGACTGCGACAGAGACAGAGACAGAGACAGAGACAGAGACAGAGACAGAGACGGAGACAGAGGCAGAGACAGAGCCAGGGACAGAGACAGAGACAGAGACTGAGACAGAGACAGAGACAGAGACAGAGACAGAGGCAGAGACAGAGACAGAGGGGCAGGAGACAAAGTGGGAGGCATAGGGGCAGGAGACAAAGACGGTGACAAGGACGGAGACAAAGACGGAGACAGAGACAGAGACGGAGACAGAGACGGAGACAGAGACAGAGACAGAGACAGAGACAGAGACAGAGACAGAGACAGGGACAGAGACAGAGACAGAGAGAGAGAGACTGCGACAGAGACAGAGACAGAGACAGAGACAGAGACAGAGACAGAGGCGGAGACAGAGGCAGAGACAGAGCCAGGGACAGAGACAGAGACAGAGACTGAGACAGAGACAGAGACAGAGACAGAGACAGAGGCAGAGACAGAGACAGAGGCAGAGACAGAGATAAAGACAGAGACCGAGACAGAAACAGAGACAGAGACAGATACGTGGACAGAGACAGAGGCAAAGACAGAGACAGAGACAGAGACCGAGACAGAGACAGAGACAGAGACAGCGACAGGTACAGGGAGAGGGACAGGGACAGAGAGAGAGGCAGAGACAGAGGCAGAGACACAGACAGAAACAGAGACAGAGACGGAGACAAAGACCGAGACACAGACAGAGACGGAGACAGAGGCAGAGACAGAGCCAGGTACAGAGACGGAGATAGAGACAGAGGAAGAGACAGCGACAGAGACAGAGACAGAGACAGAGGCAGTGACAGAGACAGAGACAGAGACAGAGACAGACACAGAGACAGAGACACAGACCGAGGAGGAGACAGAGACAGAGACAGAGGGAGAGACAGAGACACAGACAGAGACAGAGGGGCAGGAGACAAAGTGGGAGGCATAGGGGCAGGAGACCAATACGGTGACAAGGACGGAGACAAAGACGGAGACAGAGACAGAGACGGAGACAGAGACGGAGACAGAGACAGAGACAGAGACAGAGACAGAGACAGAGACAGAGACAGAGACAGGGACAGAGACAGAGACAGAGAGAGAGACTGCGACAGAGACAGAGACAGAGACAGAGGCAGAGACAGAGATAAAGACAGAGACCGAGACAGAAACAGAGACAGAGACAGATACGTGGACAGTGACAGAGGCAAAGACAGAGACAGAGACAGAGACCGAGACAGAGACAGAGACAGAGACAGAGACAGAGACAGAGACAGAGACATGGACAGAGACAGAGACAGAGACAGAGACAGAGACAGGGACAGAGACAGAGACAGGGACAGGGCGAGGGACAGGGACAGAGACAGAGGCAGAGACAGAGGCAGAGACAGAGACAGAGACAGAGACAGAGACAGAGACAGAGACAGAGACAGCGACAGAGACAGGGACAGCGACAGAGACAGAGACAGAGACAGAGACAGAGACAGAGACAGAGACAGAGACAGAGACAGAGACAGAGACAGAGACAGAGACAGAGACAGAGACAGAGACAGAGACAGAGACAGAGACAGAGACAGAGACAGAGACAGAGACAGAGACAGAGACAGAGACAGAGACAGAGACAGAGACAGAGACAGAGACAGAGACAGAGACAGGGACAGGGACAGAGACAGAGACAGAGACAGATACAGAGACAGCGACAGGGACAGGGAGAGGGACAGGGACAGAGACAGAGGCAGAGACAGAGACAGAGACAGAGACGGAGACAAAGACCGAGACACAGACAGAGACAGAGACGGAGACAGAGGCAGAGACAGAGCCAGGGAAAGAGACAGAGACAGAGACTGAGACAGAGACAGAGACAGAGACAGAGACAGAGGCAGAGACAGAGACAGAGGCAGAGACAGAGATAAAGACAGAGACCGAGACAGAAACAGAGACAGAGACAGATACGTGGACAGAGACAGAGGCAAAGACAGAGACAGAGACAGAGACCGAGACAGAGACAGAGACATAGACAGCGACAGGTACAGGGAGAGGGACAGGGACAGAGACAGAGGCAGAGACAGAGGCAGAGACACAGACAGAGACAGAGACAGAGACGGAGACAAAGACCGAGACACAGACAGAGACGGAGACAGAGGCAGAGACAGAGCCAGAGACAGAGACGGAGATAGAGACAGAGGAAGAGACAGCGACAGAGACAGAGACAGAGACAGAGGCAGTGACAGAGACAGAGACAGAGACAGAGACAGACACAGAGACAGAGACACAGACCGAGGAGGAGACAGAGACAGAGACAGAGGGAGAGACAGAGACACAGACAGAGACAGAGGGGCAGGAGACAAAGTGGGAGGCATAGGGGCAGGAGACAAAGACGGTGACAAGGACGGAGACAAAGACGGAGACAGAGACAGAGACGGAGACAGAGACGGAGACAGAGACAGAGACAGAGACAGAGACAGAGACAGGGACAGAGACAGAGACAGAGAGAGAGACTGCGACAGAGACACAGACAGAGACAGAGACAGAGACAGAGACAGAGACGGAGACAGAGGCAGAGACAGAGCCAGGGACAGAGACAGAGACAGAGACTGAGACAGAGACAGAGACAGAGACAGAGGCAGAGACAGAGACAGAGGCAGAGACAGAAATAAAGACAGAGACCGAGACAGAAACAGAGACAGAGACAGATACGTGGACAGAGACAGAGGCAAAGACAGAGACAGAGACAGAGACCGAGACAGAGACAGAGACAGAGACAGAGACAGAGACAGCGACAGGTACAGGGAGAGGGACAGGGACAGAGACAGAGGCAGAGACAGAGGCAGAGGCAGAGACACAGACAGAGACAGAGACAGAGACGGAGACAAAGACCGAGACACAGACAGAGACGGAGACAGAGGCAGAGACAGAGCCAGGGACAGAGACGGAGATAGAGACAGAGGAAGAGACAGCGACAGAGACAGAGACAGAGATAGAGACAGAGACAGAGACAGAGACAGAGACAGAGACAGAGACAGAGACAGAGACAGAGACAGAGACAGAGACAGAGACAGAGACAGAGACAGACACAGAGACAGAGACAGAGACAGAGACAGAGACAGAGACAGAGACAGAGACAGAGACAGGGACAGAGACAGAGACAGAGACAGAGACAGAGACAGGGACAGAGACAGAGACAGAGACAGAGACAGAGACAGAGACAGAGACAGAGGGAGAGACAGCGACAGCGGCAGAGACAGAGACAGAGACAGAGACAGAGACAGAGACAGAGACAGAGACAGAGACAGAGACAGAGACAGAGACAGAGACAGAGACTGAGACAGAGACAGAGACAGAGACAGAGACAGAGACAGAGACGGAGACAGAGACAGAGACGGAGACAGAGACAGAGACAGAGACAGAGACAGAGACAGAGTCAGAGACAGAGACACAGACAGAGACAGAGACGGTGATAGAGACAGAGACAGAGACAGAGACGGAGACAGAGACAGAGACAGAGACAGAGACAGAGACAGAGCCAGGGACAGAGACAGAGACAGAGACTGAGGGAGAGACAGCGACAGAGACAGAGACAGAGACAGAGACAGAGACAGAGACAGAGACAGAGACAGAGACAGAGACGGAGACAGAGACAGAGACAGAGACAGAGACAGAGACAGAGACAGAGACAGAGACAGAGACAGAGACAGAAACAGAGACAGAGACAGATACGGGGACAGAGACAGAGGCAGAGACAGCGACAGAGGCAGAGACAGAGACACAGACACAGACAGATACAGAGACAGAGACGGAGATAGAGACAGAGACAGAGACAGGGACGGAGACAGAGACGGAGACACAGACCGAGACAGAGACAGAGACGGAGACAGAGGCAGACACAGAGCCAGGGTCAGAGACGGAGACAGAGACAGAGGGAGAGACAGCGACAGAGACAGAGACAGAAACAGAGACAGAGACAGATACGCGGACAGAGACAGAGGCAGAGACAGAGACAGAGAGAGAGACGGAGACAGAGACAGAGACTGAGACGGAGACAGAGACAGCGGCAGAGACAGGGACGGAGACAGAGACAGAGACACAGACAGAGACAGAGACAGAGACAGAGACAGAGACAGAGACAGAGACAGAGACAGAGACAGAGACAGAGACAGTTACGGAGACAGAGACCGAGACAGAGACAGAGACAGAAACAGAGGCAGAGACAGAGCCAGGGACAGAGACGGAGACAGAGACAGAGGGGGAGACAGCGACAGAGACAGAGACAGAGACAGAATCAGAGGCAGAGACAGAGCCAGGGACAGAGACGGAGACAGAGACAGAGGGGGAGACAGCGACAGAGACAGAGACAGAGGGAGAGACAGCGACAGAGAGAGAGACAGAGACAGAGACAGAGACAGAGACAGAGACAGAGACAGAGACAGAGACAGAGACAGAGACAGAGACAGAGACAGAGACAGAGACACAGACCGAGGAGGAGACAGAGACAGAGACAGAGGGGGAGACAGAGACACAGACAGAGACAGAGGGGCAGGAGACAAAGTGGGAGGCATAGGGGCAGGAGACAAAGACGGTGACAAGGACGGAGACAAAGACGGAGACAGAGACAGAGACGGAGACAGAGACGGAGACAGAGACAGAGACAGAGACAGAGACAGAGACAGAGACAGAGACAGAGACAGAGACAGAGACAGGGACAGAGACAGAGACAGAGAGAGAGACTGCGACAGAGACAGAGACAGAGACAGAGACAGAGACAGAGACAGAGACGGAGACAGAGGCAGAGACAGGGACAGAGACAGAGACAGAGAGAGAGACTGCGACAGAGACAGAGACAGAGACAGAGACAGAGACAGAGACAGAGACGGAGACAGAGGCAGAGACAGAGCCAGGGACAGAGGCAGAGACAGAGACAGAGGCAGAGACAGAGATAAAGACAGAGACCGAGACAGAAACAGAGACAGAGACAGATACGTGGACAGAGACAGAGGCAAAGACAGAGACAGAGACAGAGACCGAGACAGAGACAGAGACAGAGACAGCGACAGGTACAGGGAGAGGGACAGGGACAGAGAGAGAGGCAGAGACAGAGGCAGAGACACAGACAGAAACAGAGACAGAGACGGAGACAAAGACCGAGACACAGACAGAGACGGAGACAGAGGCAGAGACAGAGCCAGGTACAGAGACGGAGATAGAGACAGAGGAAGAGACAGCGACAGAGACAGAGACAGAGACAGAGGCAGTGACAGAGACAGAGACAGAGACAGAGACAGACACAGAGACAGAGACACAGACCGAGGAGGAGACAGAGACAGAGACAGAGGGAGAGACAGAGACACAGACAGAGACAGAGGGGCAGGAGACAAAGTGGGAGGCATAGGGGCAGGAGACAAATACGGTGACAAGGACGGAGACAAAGACGGAGACAGAGACAGAGACGGAGACAGAGACGGAGACAGAGACAGATACAGAGACAGAGACAGAGACAGAGACAGGGACAGAGACAGAGACAGAGAGAGAGACTGCGACAGAGACAGAGACAGAGACAGAGGCAGAGACAGAGATAAAGACAGAGATCGAGACAGAAACAGAGATAGAGACAGATACGTGGACAGTGACAGAGGCAAAGACAGAGACAGAGACAGAGACCGAGACAGAGACAGAGACAGAGACAGAGACAGAGACAGAGACAGAGACAGGGACAGAGACAGAGACAGAGACAGAGACAGAGACAGGGACAGAGACAGAGACAGGGACAGGGAGAGGGACAGGGACAGAGACAGAGGCAGAGACAGAGGCAGAGACAGAGACAGAGACAGAGACAGAGACAGAGACAGAGACAGAGACAGCGACAGAGACAGGGACAGCGACAGAGACAGAGACAGAGACAGAGACAGAGACAGAGACAGAGACAGAGACAGAGACAGAGACAGAGACAGAGACAGAGACAGAGACAGAGACAGAGACAGAGACAGAGACAGAGACAGAGACAGAGACAGAGACAGAGACAGAGACAGAGACAGAGACAGAGACAGAGACAGAGACAGAGACAGAGACAGAGACAGAGACAGAGACAGAGACAGAGACAGAGACAGAGACAGAGACAGGGACAGAGACAGAGACAGAGACAGAGACAGAGACAGAGACAGAGACAGAGACAGAGACTGAGACAGAGACAGAGACAGAGACAGAGACAGAGACAGAGACAGAGACAGAGACAGAGACAGAGACAGAGACAGAGACAGAGACAGAGACAGAGACAGAGACAGAGACAGAGACAGAGACAGAGACAGAGACAGAGACAGAGACAGAGACAGAGACAGAGACAGAGACAGAGACAGAGACAGAGACAGAGACAGAGACAGAGACAGAGACAGAGACAGAGACAGAGACAGAGACAGGGACAGAGACAGAGACAGAGACAGGGACAGCGACAGGGACAGGGAGAGGGACAGGGACAGAGACAGAGGCAGAGACAGAGACAGAGACAGAGACGGAGACAAAGACCGAGACACAGACAGAGACGGAGACAGAGGCAGAGACAGAGCCAGGGACAGAGACAGACACAGAGACAGAGACAGAGACAGAGACAGAGACAGAGACAGAGACAGAGACAGCGACAGAGACAGAGATAGAGATGAGACAGAGACAGAGACAGAGACAGAGACAGAGACAGAGACAGGTACGTAGACCGAGACAGAGACAGAGACGGAGACAAAGACCGAGACATAGACAGAGACGGAGACAGAGGCAGAGACAGAGCCAGAGACAGAGACGGAGACAGAGACAGAGGAAGAGACTGCGACAGAGACAGAGACAGAGACAGAGGCAGTGACAGAGACAGGGACAGAGACAGAGACAGAGACAGAGACAGAGACAGAGACAGAGACAGAGACAGAGACAGAGACAGAGACAGAGACAGAGACAGAGACGGAGACAGAGACAGAGACAGAGACAGAGGTAGAGACTGAGACTGAAACAGTAACAGAGACAGAAACAGAGACGGAGACAAAGACCGAGACAGAGGCAGAGACACAGACAGAGACAGAGACAGAGACAGAGACAGAGACAGAGACAGAGACAGAGACAGAGGCAGGGCAGAGACAGAGGCAGAGACAGAGACAGAGACAGAGACAGAGACAGAGACATAGACAGAGACAGAGACAGAGACAGAGACAGAGACAGAGACAGAGACAGAGACAGAGCAGAGACAGAGACAGAGACAGAGAGAGAGACAGAGACAGAGACAGAGACAGAGACAGACACAGAGACAGATACAGAGACAGCGACAGGGACAGGGAGAGGGACAGGGACAGAGACAGAGGCAGAGACAGAGGCAGAGACAGAGACAGAGACAGAGACAGAGACGGAGACAAAGACCGAGACACAGACAGAGATGGAGACAGAGGCAGAGACAGAGCCAGGGACAGAGACGGAGACAGAGACAGAGGAAGAGACAGCGACAGAGACAGAGACAGAGACAGAGGCAGTGACAGAGACAGAGACAGAGACGGAGACAGAGACAGAGACAGAGACAGAGACAGAGACAGAGACAGAGACAGAGACAGAGACAGAGACAGAGACGGAGATAGAGGCAGAGACAGAGACAGAGACGGAGACAGAGGCAGAGACAGAGACAGGGACGGAGACAGAGACAGAGACAGAGGGAGAGACAGCGACAGAGACAGAGACAGAGACAGAGATGAGACAGAGACAGAGACAGAGACAGAGACAGAGACAGAGACAGAGACAGAGACAGAGACAGAGACAGACACAGAGACAGAGACAGAGACAGAGACAGAGACTGAGACAGAGACAGAGACAGAGACAGAGACAGAGACAGAGACAGAGACAGAGGCAGGGCAGAGACAGAGGCAGAGACAGAGACAGAAACAGTGACAGAGACATAGACAGAGACAGAGACAGAGACAGAGACAGAGACTGAGACTGAGACAGAGACAGAGACAGAGACAGAGACAGAGACAGAGACAGAGTCAGAGACAGAGTCAGAGACAGAGACAGAGACAGAGACAGAGACAGAGACAGAGACAGAGACAGAGACAGGGACAGAGACAGAGACAGAGACAGGGACAGATACAGAGACAGAGACAGAGACAGAGACAGAGACTGAGACTGAGACAGAGACAGAGACAGAGACAGAGACAGAGACAGAGACAGAGACAGAGACAGAGACAGAGACAGAGACAGAGACAGAGACAGAGACAGAGACAGAGACAGGGACAGAGACAGAGACAGAGACAGATACAGAGACAGCGACAGGGACAGGGAGAGGGACAGGGTCAGAGACAGAGGCAGAGACAGAGGCAGAGACAGAGACAGAGACAGAGACAGAGACGGAGACAAAGACCGAGACACAGACAGAGATGGAGACAGAGGCAGAGACAGAGCCAGGGACAGAGACGGAGACAGAGACAGAGGAAGAGACAGCGACAGAGACAGAGACAGAGACAGAGGCAGTGACAGAGACAGAGACAGAGACAGAGACAGAGACAGAGACAGAGACAGAGACAGAGACAGAGACAGAGACAGAGACGGAGATAGAGGCAGAGACAGAGACAGAGACGGAGACAGAGGCAGAGACAGAGACAGGCACGGAGACAGAGACAGAGACAGAGGGAGAGACAGCGACAGAGACAGAGACAGAGACAGCGACAGTGACAGAGATAGAGATGAGATAGAGACAGAGACAGAGACAGAGACAGAGACAGAGACAGAGACAGGTACGTAGACCGAGACAGAGACAGAGACGGAGACAAAGACCGAGACATAGACAGAGACGGACACAGAGGCAGAGACAGAGCCAGAGACAGAGACGGAGACAGAGACAGAGGAAGAGACTGCGACAGAGACAGAGACAGAGACAGAGGCAGTGACAGAGACAGGGACAGAGACAGAGACAGAGACAGAGACAGAGACAGAGACAGATACAGAGACAGAGACAGAGACAGAGACAGAGACAGAGACAGAGACAGAGACAGAGACAGAGACAGAGACAGAGACAGAGACAGAGACAGAGACAGAGACAGAGACAGAGACAGAGACAGAGACAGAGACAGACACAGAGACAGAGACAGAGACAGAGACAGAGACAGAGGCAGAGACTGAGACTGAAACAGAGACAGAGACAGAAATAGAGACGGAGACAAAGACCGAGACAGAGGCAGAGGCACAGACAGAGACAGAGACAGAGACAGAGACAGAGACTGAGACAGAGACAGAGACAGAGACAGAGACAGAGACAGAGAGAGAGGCAGAGACAGGGACAGAGACAGAGACAGAGACAGAGACAGAGACAGAGACTGAGACAGCGACAGGGACAGGGAGAGGGACAGGGACAGAGACAGAGGCAGAGACAGAGGCAGAGACAGAGACAGAGACAGAGACAGAGACAGAGACAGAGACAGAGACAGAGACAGCGACGGGGACAGTGAGAGGGACAGGGACAGAGACAGAGGCAGAGACAGAGGCAGAGACAGAGACAGAGACAAAGACCGAGACACAGACAGAGACGGAGACAGGGGCAGAGACAGAGCCAGGGACAGAGACGGAGACAGAGACAGAGGAAGAGACTGCGACAGAGACAGAGACAGAGACAGAGACAGGGACAGAGACAGAGACAGAGACAGAGACAGAGACAGAGACAGAGACAGAGACAGAGACAGAGACAGAGACAGAGACAGAGACAGAGACAGAGACAGAGACAGAGACAGAGACAGAGACAGAGACAGAGACAGAGACAGAGACAGAGACAGAGACGGCGACAGAGACAGAGATAGAGATGAGACAGAGACAGAGACAGAGACAGAGACAGAGACAGAGGCAGAGACAGATATGTAGACAGAGACAGAGACAGAGACAGAGACAGAGACAGAGACAGAGACAGAGACAGAGACAGAGACAAAGACCGAGACACAGACAGAGACGGAGACAGGGGCAGAGACAGAGCCAGGGACAGAGACGGAGACAGAGACAGAGGAAGAGACTGCGACAGAGACAGAGACAGAGACAGGGACAGAGACAGAGACAGAGACAGAGACAGAGACAGAGACAGAGACAGAGACAGAGACAGAGACAGAGACAGAGACAGAGACAGAGACAGAGACAGAGACAGAGACAGAGACAGAGACAGAGACAGAGACAGAGACAGAGACAGAGACGGCGACAGAGACAGAGATAGAGATGAGACAGAGACAGAGACAGAGACAGAGACAGAGACAGAGACAGAGACAGAGACAGAGAGAGAGACAGAGACAGAGACAGAGACAGAGACAGAGACAGAGACGGAGACAGAGACAGAGACAGGCACAGAGACAGAGACAGAGACAGAGGTAGAGACTGAGACTGAAACAGAAACAGAGACAGAAACAGAGACGGAGACAAAGACCGAGACAGAGGCAGAGACACAGACAGAGACAGAGACAGAGACAGAGACAGAGGCAGGGCAGAGACAGAGGCAGAGACAGAGACAGAGACAGAGACAGAGACATAGACAGAGACAGAGACAGAGACAGAGACAGAGACTGAGACTGAGACAGAGACAGAGACAGAGACAGAGACAGAGACAGAGACAGAGACAGAGACAGAGACAGAGACAGAGACAGAGACAGGGACAGAGACAGAGACAGAGACAGAGACAGCGACAGGGACAGGGAGAGGGACAGGGACAGAGACAGAGGCAGAGACAGAGGCAGAGACAGAGACAGAGACAGAGACAGAGACAGAGACAGAGACAGAGACAGAGACAGCGACAGGGACAGGGAGAGGGACAGGGACAGAGACAGAGGCAGAGACAGAGGCAGAGACAGAGACAGAGACAGAGACGGAGACAAAGACCGAGACACAGACAGAGACGGAGACAGAGGCAGAGACAGAGCCAGGGACAGAGACGGAGACAGAGACAGAGGAAGAGACTGAGACAGAGGCAGAGACAGAGACAGAGACAGAGACAGAGGCATAGACAGAGACAGAGACAGAGACAGAGACAGAGACAGAGACAGAGACAGAGACAGAGACAGAGACAGCGACAGAGACAGAGACAGAGGGAGAGACAGCGACAGAGAGAGAGACGGAGACAGAGACAGAGACAGATACAGAGACAGAGACAGAGACAGAGACAGAGACAGAGACAGAGACAGAGACAGAGACAGAGACAGAGACAGAGACAGAGACAGAGACAGAGACAGGGACAGAGACAGAGACAGAGACAGAGGCAGAGACGGAGACAGAGACAGAGACAGACACAGACACAGAGACAGAGACAGAGACAGAGACAGAGGCAGAGACTGAGACTGAAACAGAGACAGAGACAGAAACAGAGACGGAGACAAAGACCGAGACAGAGGCAGAGGCACAGACAGAGACAGAGACAGAGACAGAGACAGAGACAGAGACAGATGCAGGGCAGAGACAGAGGCAGAGACAGAGACAGAGACTGAGACAGAGATAGAGACAGAGACAGAGACAGAGACAGAGACAGAGACAGAGACAGAGACAGATACGTAGACAGAGACAGAGACAGAGACAGAGACAGAGACAGAGACAGAGACAGAGACAGAGACAGAGACAGAGACAGAGACAGAGACAGAGGCAGAGACTGAGACTGAAACAGAGACAGAGACAGAAACAGAGACGGAGACAAAGACCGAGACAGAGGCAGAGGCACAGACAGAGACAGAGACAGAGACAGAGGCAGGGCAGAGACAGAGGCAGAGACAGAGACAGAGACAGAGACAGAGACATAGACAGAGACAGAGACAGAGACAGAGACAGAGACTGAGAGAGAGACAGAGACAGAGACAGAGGGAGAGACAGCGACAGAGAGAGAGACGGAGACAGAGACAGAGACAGATACAGAGACAGAGACAGAGACAGAGACAGAGACAGAGACAGAGACAGAGACAGAGACAGAGACAGAGACAGAGACAGAGACAGAGACAGAGACAGAGACAGAGACAGAGACAGAGACAGAGACAGAGAGAGAGACAGAGACAGAGACAGAGACGGAGACAGAGACAGAGACAGGGACGGAGATTGAGGCAGAGACAGAGACAGAGACGGAGACAGAGGCAGAGACAGAGCCAGGGACGGAGACAGAGACAGAGACAGAGGGAGAGACAGCGACAGAGACAGAGAAAGACAGAGACAGAGACAGAGACAGAGACAGAGACAGAGACAGAGACAGAGACAGAGACAGAGACAGAGACAGAGACAGAGACAGAGACAGAGACAGAGACAGAGACAGAGACAGAGACAGAGCAGAGACAGAGACAGAGACAGAGAGAGAGACAGAGACAGAGACAGAGACAGAGACAGAGACAGAGACAGAGACAGAGACAGAGACAGAGACAGAGACAGAGACAGAGACAGAGACAGAGACAGAGACAGAGACAGAGACGGAGATAGAGGCAGAGACAGAGACAGAGACGGAGACAGAGGCAGAGACAGAGACAGAGGGGCAGGAGACAAAGTGGGAGGCATAGGGGCAGGAGACAAAGACGGTGACAAGGACGGAGACAAAGACGGAGACAGAGACAGAGACGGAGACAGAGACGGAGACAGAGACAGAGACAGAGACAGAGACAGAGACAGAGACAGAGACAGGGACAGAGACAGAGACAGAGAGAGAGAGACTGCGACAGAGACAGAGACAGAGACAGAGACAGAGACAGAGACAGAGACGGAGACAGAGGCAGAGACAGAGCCAGGGACAGAGACAGAGACAGAGACTGAGACAGAGACAGAGACAGAGACAGAGACAGAGGCAGAGACAGAGACAGAGGCAGAGACAGAGATAAAGACAGAGACCGAGACAGAAACAGAGACAGAGACAGATACGTGGACAGAGACAGAGGCAAAGACAGAGACAGAGACAGAGACCGAGACAGAGACAGAGACAGAGACAGCGACAGGTACAGGGAGAGGGACAGGGACAGAGAGAGAGGCAGAGACAGAGGCAGAGACACAGACAGAAACAGAGACAGAGACGGAGACAAAGACCGAGACACAGACAGAGACGGAGACAGAGGCAGAGACAGAGCCAGGTACAGAGACGGAGATAGAGACAGAGGAAGAGACAGCGACAGAGACAGAGACAGAGACAGAGGCAGTGACAGAGACAGAGACAGAGACAGAGACAGACACAGAGACAGAGACACAGACCGAGGAGGAGACAGAGACAGAGACAGAGGGAGAGACAGAGACACAGACAGAGACAGAGGGGCAGGAGACAAAGTGGGAGGCATAGGGGCAGGAGACCAATACGGTGACAAGGACGGAGACAAAGACGGAGACAGAGACAGAGACGGAGACAGAGACGGAGACAGAGACAGAGACAGAGACAGAGACAGAGACAGAGACAGAGACAGAGACAGGGACAGAGACAGAGACAGAGAGAGAGACTGCGACAGAGACAGAGACAGAGACAGAGGCAGAGACAGAGATAAAGACAGAGACCGAGACAGAAACAGAGACAGAGACAGATACGTGGACAGTGACAGAGGCAAAGACAGAGACAGAGACAGAGACCGAGACAGAGACAGAGACAGAGACAGAGACAGAGACAGAGACAGAGACAGAGACAGAGGCAGAGACAGAGACAGAGGCAGAGACAGAGATAAAGACAGAGACCGAGACAGAAACAGAGACAGAGACAGATACGTGGACAGAGACAGAGGCAAAGACAGAGACAGAGACAGAGACCGAGACAGAGACAGAGACATAGACAGCGACAGGTACAGGGAGAGGGACAGGGACAGAGACAGAGGCAGAGACAGAGGCAGAGACACAGACAGAGACAGAGACAGAGACGGAGACAAAGACCGAGACACAGACAGAGACGGAGACAGAGGCAGAGACAGAGCCAGAGACAGAGACGGAGATAGAGACAGAGGAAGAGACAGCGACAGAGACAGAGACAGAGACAGAGGCAGTGACAGAGACAGAGACAGAGACAGAGACAGACACAGAGACAGAGACACAGACCGAGGAGGAGACAGAGACAGAGACAGAGGGAGAGACAGAGACACAGACAGAGACAGAGGGGCAGGAGACAAAGTGGGAGGCATAGGGGCAGGAGACAAAGACGGTGACAAGGACGGAGACAAAGACGGAGACAGAGACAGAGACGGAGACAGAGACGGAGACAGAGACAGAGACAGAGACAGAGACAGAGACAGGGACAGAGACAGAGACAGAGAGAGAGACTGCGACAGAGACACAGACAGAGACAGAGACAGAGACAGAGACAGAGACGGAGACAGAGGCAGAGACAGAGCCAGGGACAGAGACAGAGACAGAGACTGAGACAGAGACAGAGACAGAGACAGAGGCAGAGACAGAGACAGAGGCAAAGACAGAGACAGAGACAGAGACAGGGACAGAGACAGAGACAGAGACAGAGGCAGAGACGGAGACAGAGACAGAGACAGACACAGACACAGAGACAGAGACAGAGACAGAGACAGAGGCAGAGACTGAGACTGAAACAGAGACAGAGACAGAAACAGAGACGGAGACAAAGACCGAGACAGAGGCAGAGGCACAGACAGAGACAGAGACAGAGACAGAGACAGAGACAGAGACAGATGCAGGGCAGAGACAGAGGCAGAGACAGAGACAGAGACTGAGACAGAGATAGAGACAGAGACAGAGACAGAGACAGAGACAGAGACAGAGACAGAGACAGATACGTAGACAGAGACAGAGACAGAGACAGAGACAGAGACAGAGACAGAGACAGAGACAGAGACAGAGACAGAGACAGAGACAGAGACAGAGACAGAGGCAGAGACTGAGACTGAAACAGAGACAGAGACAGAAACAGAGACGGAGACAAAGACCGAGACAGAGGCAGAGGCACAGACAGAGACAGAGACAGAGACAGAGGCAGGGCAGAGACAGAGGCAGAGACAGAGACAGAGACAGAGACAGAGACATAGACAGAGACAGAGACAGAGACAGAGACAGAGACAGAGACTGAGAGAGAGACAGAGACAGAGACAGAGGGAGAGACAGCGACAGAGAGAGAGACGGAGACAGAGACAGAGACAGATACAGAGACAGAGACAGAGACAGAGACAGAGACAGAGACAGAGACAGAGACAGAGACAGAGACAGAGACAGAGACAGAGACAGAGACAGAGAGAGAGACAGAGACAGAGACAGAGACGGAGACAGAGACAGAGACAGGGACGGAGATTGAGGCAGAGACAGAGACAGAGACGGAGACAGAGGCAGAGACAGAGCCAGGGACGGAGACAGAGACAGAGACAGAGGGAGAGACAGCGACAGAGACAGAGAAAGACAGAGACAGAGACAGAGACAGAGACAGAGACAGAGACAGAGACAGAGACAGAGACAGAGACAGAGACAGAGACAGAGACAGAGACAGAGACAGAGACAGAGACAGAGACAGAGCAGAGACAGAGACAGAGACAGAGAGAGAGACAGAGACAGAGACAGAGACAGAGACAGAGACAGAGACAGAGACAGAGACAGAGACAGAGACAGAGACAGAGACAGAGACAGAGACAGAGACAGAGACAGAGACGGAGATAGAGGCAGAGACAGAGACAGAGACGGAGACAGAGGCAGAGACAGAGACAGAGGGGCAGGAGACAAAGTGGGAGGCATAGGGGCAGGAGACAAAGACGGTGACAAGGACGGAGACAAAGACGGAGACAGAGACAGAGACGGAGACAGAGACGGAGACAGAGACAGAGACAGAGACAGAGACAGAGACAGAGACAGAGACAGGGACAGAGACAGAGACAGAGAGAGAGAGACTGCGACAGAGACAGAGACAGAGACAGAGACAGAGACAGAGACAGAGACGGAGACAGAGGCAGAGACAGAGCCAGGGACAGAGACAGAGACAGAGACTGAGACAGAGACAGAGACAGAGACAGAGACAGAGGCAGAGACAGAGACAGAGGCAGAGACAGAGATAAAGACAGAGACCGAGACAGAAACAGAGACAGAGACAGATACGTGGACAGAGACAGAGGCAAAGACAGAGACAGAGACAGAGACCGAGACAGAGACAGAGACAGAGACAGCGACAGGTACAGGGAGAGGGACAGGGACAGAGAGAGAGGCAGAGACAGAGGCAGAGACACAGACAGAAACAGAGACAGAGACGGAGACAAAGACCGAGACACAGACAGAGACGGAGACAGAGGCAGAGACAGAGCCAGGTACAGAGACGGAGATAGAGACAGAGGAAGAGACAGCGACAGAGACAGAGACAGAGACAGAGGCAGTGACAGAGACAGAGACAGAGACAGAGACAGACACAGAGACAGAGACACAGACCGAGGAGGAGACAGAGACAGAGACAGAGGGAGAGACAGAGACACAGACAGAGACAGAGGGGCAGGAGACAAAGTGGGAGGCATAGGGGCAGGAGACCAATACGGTGACAAGGACGGAGACAAAGACGGAGACAGAGACAGAGACGGAGACAGAGACGGAGACAGAGACAGAGACAGAGACAGAGACAGAGACAGAGACAGAGACAGAGACAGGGACAGAGACAGAGACAGAGAGAGAGACTGCGACAGAGACAGAGACAGAGACAGAGGCAGAGACAGAGATAAAGACAGAGACCGAGACAGAAACAGAGACAGAGACAGATACGTGGACAGTGACAGAGGCAAAGACAGAGACAGAGACAGAGACCGAGACAGAGACAGAGACAGAGACAGAGACAGAGACAGAGACAGAGACATGGACAGAGACAGAGACAGAGACAGAGACAGAGACAGGGACAGAGACAGAGACAGGGACAGGGAGAGGGACAGGGACAGAGACAGAGGCAGAGACAGAGGCAGAGACAGAGACAGAGACAGAGACAGAGACAGAGACAGAGACAGAGACAGCGACAGAGACAGGGACAGCGACAGAGACAGAGACAGAGACAGAGACAGAGACAGAGACAGAGACAGAGACAGAGACAGAGACAGAGACAGAGACAGAGACAGAGACAGAGACAGAGACAGAGACAGAGACAGAGACAGAGACAGAGACAGAGACAGAGACAGAGACAGAGACAGAGACAGAGACAGAGACAGAGACAGGGACAGGGACAGAGACAGAGACAGAGACAGATACAGAGACAGCGACAGGGACAGGGAGAGGGACAGGGACAGAGACAGAGGCAGAGACAGAGACAGAGACAGAGACGGAGACAAAGACCGAGACACAGACAGAGACAGAGACGGAGACAGAGGCAGAGACAGAGCCAGGGAAAGAGACAGAGACAGAGACTGAGACAGAGACAGAGACAGAGACAGAGACAGAGGCAGAGACAGAGACAGAGGCAGAGACAGAGATAAAGACAGAGACCGAGACAGAAACAGAGACAGAGACAGATACGTGGACAGAGACAGAGGCAAAGACAGAGACAGAGACAGAGACCGAGACAGAGACAGAGACATAGACAGCGACAGGTACAGGGAGAGGGACAGGGACAGAGACAGAGGCAGAGACAGAGGCAGAGACACAGACAGAGACAGAGACAGAGACGGAGACAAAGACCGAGACACAGACAGAGACGGAGACAGAGGCAGAGACAGAGCCAGAGACAGAGACGGAGATAGAGACAGAGGAAGAGACAGCGACAGAGACAGAGACAGAGACAGAGGCAGTGACAGAGACAGAGACAGAGACAGAGACAGACACAGAGACAGAGACACAGACCGAGGAGGAGACAGAGACAGAGACAGAGGGAGAGACAGAGACACAGACAGAGACAGAGGGGCAGGAGACAAAGTGGGAGGCATAGGGGCAGGAGACAAAGACGGTGACAAGGACGGAGACAAAGACGGAGACAGAGACAGAGACGGAGACAGAGACGGAGACAGAGACAGAGACAGAGACAGAGACAGAGACAGGGACAGAGACAGAGACAGAGAGAGAGACTGCGACAGAGACACAGACAGAGACAGAGACAGAGACAGAGACAGAGACGGAGACAGAGGCAGAGACAGAGCCAGGGACAGAGACAGAGACAGAGACTGAGACAGAGACAGAGACAGAGACAGAGGCAGAGACAGAGACAGAGGCAGAGACAGAAATAAAGACAGAGACCGAGACAGAAACAGAGACAGAGACAGATACGTGGACAGAGACAGAGGCAAAGACAGAGACAGAGACAGAGACCGAGACAGAGACAGAGACAGAGACAGAGACAGAGACAGCGACAGGTACAGGGAGAGGGACAGGGACAGAGACAGAGGCAGAGACAGAGGCAGAGGCAGAGACACAGACAGAGACAGAGACAGAGACGGAGACAAAGACCGAGACACAGACAGAGACGGAGACAGAGGCAGAGACAGAGCCAGGGACAGAGACGGAGATAGAGACAGAGGAAGAGACAGCGACAGAGACAGAGACAGAGATAGAGACAGAGACAGAGACAGAGACAGAGACAGAGACAGAGACAGAGACAGAGACAGAGACAGAGACAGAGACAGAGACAGACACAGAGACAGAGACAGAGACAGAGACAGAGACAGAGACAGAGACAGAGACAGAGACAGGGACAGAGACAGAGACAGAGACAGAGACAGAGACAGGGACAGAGACAGAGACAGAGACAGAGACAGAGACAGAGACAGAGACAGAGGGAGAGACAGCGACAGCGGCAGAGACAGAGACAGAGACAGAGACAGAGACAGAGACAGAGACAGAGACAGAGACAGAGACAGAGACAGAGACTGAGACAGAGACAGAGACAGAGACAGAGACAGAGACAGAGACGGAGACAGAGACAGAGACGGAGACAGAGACAGAGACAGAGACAGAGACAGAGACAGAGTCAGAGACAGAGACACAGACAGAGACAGAGACGGTGATAGAGACAGAGACAGAGACAGAGACGGAGACAGAGACAGAGACAGAGACAGAGACAGAGACAGAGCCAGGGACAGAGACAGAGACAGAGACTGAGGGAGAGACAGCGACAGAGACAGAGACAGAGACAGAGACAGAGACAGAGACAGAGACAGAGACAGAGACAGAGACGGAGACAGAGACAGAGACAGAGACAGAGACAGAGACAGAGACAGAGACAGAGACAGAGACAGAGACAGAAACAGAGACAGAGACAGATACGGGGACAGAGACAGAGGCAGAGACAGCGACAGAGGCAGAGACAGAGACACAGACACAGACAGATACAGAGACAGAGACGGAGATAGAGACAGAGACAGAGACAGGGACGGAGACAGAGACGGAGACACAGACCGAGACAGAGACAGAGACGGAGACAGAGGCAGACACAGAGCCAGGGTCAGAGACGGAGACAGAGACAGAGGGAGAGACAGCGACAGAGACAGAGACAGAAACAGAGACAGAGACAGATACGCGGACAGAGACAGAGGCAGAGACAGAGACAGAGAGAGAGACGGAGACAGAGACAGAGACTGAGACGGAGACAGAGACAGCGGCAGAGACAGGGACGGAGACAGAGACAGAGACACAGACAGAGACAGAGACAGAGACAGAGACAGAGACAGAGACAGAGACAGAGACAGAATCAGAGGCAGAGACAGAGCCAGGGACAGAGACGGAGACAGAGACAGAGGGGGAGACAGCGACAGAGACAGAGACAGAGGGAGAGACAGCGACAGAGAGAGAGACAGAGACAGAGACAGAGACAGAGACAGAGACAGAGACAGAGACAGAGACAGAGACAGAGACAGAGACAGAGACACAGACCGAGGAGGAGACAGAGACAGAGACAGAGGGGGAGACAGAGACACAGACAGAGACAGAGGGGCAGGAGACAAAGTGGGAGGCATAGGGGCAGGAGACAAAGACGGTGACAAGGACGGAGACAAAGACGGAGACAGAGACAGAGACAGAGACAGAGACAGAGACAGAGACGGAGACAGAGGCAGAGACAGAGCCAGGGACAGAGACAGAGACAGAGACTGAGACAGAGACAGAGACAGAGACAGAGACAGAGGCAGAGACAGAGACAGAGGCAGAGACAGAGATAAAGACAGAGACCGAGACAGAAACAGAGACAGAGACAGATACGTGGACAGAGACAGAGGCAAAGACAGAGACACAGACAGAGACCGAGACAGAGACAGAGACAGAGACAGCGACAGGTACAGGGAGAGGGACATGGACAGAGACAGAGACAGAGACAGAGACAGAGACAGGGACAGAGACAGAGACAGGGACAGGGAGAGGGACAGGGACAGAGACAGAGGCAGAGACAGAGGCAGAGACAGAGACAGAGACAGAGACAGAGACAGAGACAGAGACAGAGACAGCGACAGAGACAGGGACAGCGACAGAGACAGAGACAGAGACAGAGACAGAGACAGAGACAGAGACAGAGACAGAGACAGAGACAGAGACAGAGACAGAGACAGAGACAGAGACAGAGACAGAGACAGAGACAGAGACAGAGACAGAGACAGAGACAGAGACAGAGACAGAGACAGAGACAGAGACAGAGACAGAGACAGGGACAGGGACAGAGACAGAGACAGAGACAGATACAGAGACAGCGACAGGGACAGGGAGAGGGACAGGGACAGAGACAGAGGCAGAGACAGAGACAGAGACAGAGACGGAGACAAAGACCGAGACACAGACAGAGACAGAGACGGAGACAGAGGCAGAGACAGAGCCAGGGAAAGAGACAGAGACAGAGACTGAGACAGAGACAGAGACAGAGACAGAGACAGAGGCAGAGACAGAGACAGAGGCAGAGACAGAGATAAAGACAGAGACCGAGACAGAAACAGAGACAGAGACAGATACGTGGACAGAGACAGAGGCAAAGACAGAGACAGAGACAGAGACCGAGACAGAGACAGAGACATAGACAGCGACAGGTACAGGGAGAGGGACAGGGACAGAGACAGAGGCAGAGACAGAGGCAGAGACACAGACAGAGACAGAGACAGAGACGGAGACAAAGACCGAGACACAGACAGAGACGGAGACAGAGGCAGAGACAGAGCCAGAGACAGAGACGGAGATAGAGACAGAGGAAGAGACAGCGACAGAGACAGAGACAGAGACAGAGGCAGTGACAGAGACAGAGACAGAGACAGAGACAGACACAGAGACAGAGACACAGACCGAGGAGGAGACAGAGACAGAGACAGAGGGAGAGACAGAGACACAGACAGAGACAGAGGGGCAGGAGACAAAGTGGGAGGCATAGGGGCAGGAGACAAAGACGGTGACAAGGACGGAGACAAAGACGGAGACAGAGACAGAGACGGAGACAGAGACGGAGACAGAGACAGAGACAGAGACAGAGACAGAGACAGGGACAGAGACAGAGACAGAGAGAGAGACTGCGACAGAGACACAGACAGAGACAGAGACAGAGACAGAGACAGAGACGGAGACAGAGGCAGAGACAGAGCCAGGGACAGAGACAGAGACAGAGACTGAGACAGAGACAGAGACAGAGACAGAGGCAGAGACAGAGACAGAGGCAGAGACAGAAATAAAGACAGAGACCGAGACAGAAACAGAGACAGAGACAGATACGTGGACAGAGACAGAGGCAAAGACAGAGACAGAGACAGAGACCGAGACAGAGACAGAGACAGAGACAGAGACAGAGACAGCGACAGGTACAGGGAGAGGGACAGGGACAGAGACAGAGGCAGAGACAGAGGCAGAGGCAGAGACACAGACAGAGACAGAGACAGAGACGGAGACAAAGACCGAGACACAGACAGAGACGGAGACAGAGGCAGAGACAGAGCCAGGGACAGAGACGGAGATAGAGACAGAGGAAGAGACAGCGACAGAGACAGAGACAGAGATAGAGACAGAGACAGAGACAGAGACAGAGACAGAGACAGAGACAGAGACAGAGACAGAGACAGAGACAGAGACAGAGACAGAGACAGAGACAGACACAGAGACAGAGACAGAGACAGAGACAGAGACAGAGACAGAGACAGAGACAGAGACAGGGACAGAGACAGAGACAGAGACAGAGACAGAGACAGGGACAGAGACAGAGACAGAGACAGAGACAGAGACAGAGACAGAGACAGAGGGAGAGACAGCGACAGCGGCAGAGACAGAGACAGAGACAGAGACAGAGACAGAGACAGAGACAGAGACAGAGACAGAGACAGAGACAGAGACTGAGACAGAGACAGAGACAGAGACAGAGACAGAGACAGAGACAGAGACGGAGACAGAGACAGAGACGGAGACAGAGACAGAGACAGAGACAGAGACAGAGACAGAGTCAGAGACAGAGACACAGACAGAGACAGAGACGGTGATAGAGACAGAGACAGAGACAGAGACGGAGACAGAGACAGAGACAGAGACAGAGACAGAGACAGAGCCAGGGACAGAGACAGAGACAGAGACTGAGGGAGAGACAGCGACAGAGACAGAGACAGAGACAGAGACAGAGACAGAGACAGAGACAGAGACAGAGACAGAGACGGAGACAGAGACAGAGACAGAGACAGAGACAGAGACAGAGACAGAGACAGAGACAGAGACAGAGACAGAAACAGAGACAGAGACAGATACGGGGACAGAGACAGAGGCAGAGACAGCGACAGAGGCAGAGACAGAGACACAGACACAGACAGATACAGAGACAGAGACGGAGATAGAGACAGAGACAGAGACAGGGACGGAGACAGAGACGGAGACACAGACCGAGACAGAGACAGAGACGGAGACAGAGGCAGACACAGAGCCAGGGTCAGAGACGGAGACAGAGACAGAGGGAGAGACAGCGACAGAGACAGAGACAGAAACAGAGACAGAGACAGATACGCGGACAGAGACAGAGGCAGAGACAGAGACAGAGAGAGAGACGGAGACAGAGACAGAGACTGAGACGGAGACAGAGACAGCGGCAGAGACAGGGACGGAGACAGAGACAGAGACACAGACAGAGACAGAGACAGAGACAGAGACAGAGACAGAGACAGAGACAGAGACAGAATCAGAGGCAGAGACAGAGCCAGGGACAGAGACGGAGACAGAGACAGAGGGGGAGACAGCGACAGAGACAGAGACAGAGGGAGAGACAGCGACAGAGAGAGAGACAGAGACAGAGACAGAGACAGAGACAGAGACAGAGACAGAGACAGAGACAGAGACAGAGACAGAGACAGAGACACAGACCGAGGAGGAGACAGAGACAGAGACAGAGGGGGAGACAGAGACACAGACAGAGACAGAGGGGCAGGAGACAAAGTGGGAGGCATAGGGGCAGGAGACAAAGACGGTGACAAGGACGGAGACAAAGACGGAGACAGAGACAGAGACGGAGACAGAGACGGAGACAGAGACAGAGACAGAGACAGAGACAGAGACAGAGACAGAGACAGAGACAGAGACAGAGACAGGGACAGAGACAGAGACAGAGAGAGAGACTGCGACAGAGACAGAGACAGAGACAGAGACAGAGACAGAGACAGAGACGGAGACAGAGGCAGAGACAGAGCCAGGGACAGAGACAGAGACAGAGACTGAGACAGAGACAGAGACAGAGACAGAGACAGAGGCAGAGACAGAGACAGAGGGGCAGGAGACAAAGTGGGAGGCATAGGGGCAGGAGACAAAGACGGTGACAAGGACGGAGACAAAGACGGAGACAGAGACAGAGACGGAGACAGAGACGGAGACAGAGACAGAGACAGAGACAGAGACAGAGACAGAGACAGAGACAGAGACAGGGACAGAGACAGAGACAGAGAGAGAGACTGCGACAGAGACAGAGACAGAGACAGAGACAGAGACAGAGACAGAGACGGAGACAGAGGCAGAGACAGAGCCAGGGACAGAGACAGAGACAGAGACTGAGACAGAGACAGAGACAGAGACAGAGACAGAGGCAGAGACAGAGACAGAGGCAGAGACAGAGATAAAGACAGAGACCGAGACAGAAACAGAGACAGAGACAGATACGTGGACAGAGACAGAGGCAAAGACAGAGACACAGACAGAGACCGAGACAGAGACAGAGACAGAGACAGCGACAGGTACAGGGAGAGGGACAGGGACAGAGAGAGAGGCAGAGACAGAGGCAGAGACACAGACAGAAACAGAGACAGAGACGGAGACGAAGACCGAGACACAGACAGAGACGGAGACAGAGGCAGAGACAGAGCCAGGTACAGAGACGGAGATAGAGACAGAGGAAGAGACAGCGACAGAGACAGAGACAGAGACAGAGGCAGTGACAGAGACAGAGACAGAGACAGAGACAGACACAGAGACAGAGACACAGACCGAGGAGGAGACAGAGACAGAGACAGAGGGAGAGACAGAGACACAGACAGAGACAGAGGGGCAGGAGACAAAGTGGGAGGCATAGGGGCAGGAGACAAATACGGTGACAAGGACGGAGACAAAGACGGAGACAGAGACAGAGACGGAGACAGAGACGGAGACAGAGACAGATACAGAGACAGAGACAGAGACAGAGACAGGGACAGAGACAGAGACAGAGAGAGAGACTGCGACAGAGACAGAGACAGAGACAGAGGCAGAGACAGAGATAAAGACAGAGATCGAGACAGAAACAGAGATAGAGACAGATACGTGGACAGTGACAGAGGCAAAGACAGAGACAGAGACAGAGACCGAGACAGAGACAGAGACAGAGACAGAGACAGAGACAGAGACAGAGACAGGGACAGAGACAGAGACAGAGACAGAGACAGAGACAGGGACAGAGACAGAGACAGGGACAGGGAGAGGGACAGGGACAGAGACAGAGGCAGAGACAGAGGCAGAGACAGAGACAGAGACAGAGACAGAGACAGAGACAGAGACAGAGACAGCGACAGAGACAGGGACAGCGACAGAGACAGAGACAGAGACAGAGACAGAGACAGAGACAGAGACAGAGACAGAGACAGAGACAGAGACAGAGACAGAGACAGAGACAGAGACAGAGACAGAGACAGAGACAGAGACAGAGACAGAGACAGAGACAGAGACAGAGACAGAGACAGAGACAGAGACAGAGACAGAGACAGAGACAGAGACAGAGACAGAGACAGAGACAGGGACAGGGACAGAGACAGAGACAGAGACAGAGACAGAGACAGAGACAGAGACAGAGACAGAGACTGAGACAGAGACAGAGACAGAGACAGAGACAGAGACAGAGACAGAGACAGAGACTGAGACAGAGACAGAGACAGAGACAGAGACAGAGACAGAGACAGAGACAGAGACAGAGACAGAGACAGAGACAGAGACAGAGACAGAGACAGAGACAGAGACAGAGACAGAGACAGAGACAGAGACAGAGACAGAGACAGAGACAGAGACAGGGACAGAGACAGAGACAGAGACAGATACAGAGACAGCGACAGGGACAGGGAGAGGGACAGGGACAGAGACAGAGGCAGAGACAGAGACAGAGACAGAGACGGAGACAAAGACCGAGACACAGACAGAGACGGAGACAGAGGCAGAGACAGAGCCAGGGACAGAGACAGACACAGAGACAGAGACAGAGACAGAGACAGAGACAGAGACAGAGACAGAGACAGCGACAGAGACAGAGATAGAGATGAGACAGAGACAGAGACAGAGACAGAGACAGGTACGTAGACCGAGACAGAGACAGAGACGGAGACAAAGACCGAGACATAGACAGAGACGGAGACAGAGGCAGAGACAGAGCCAGAGACAGAGACGGAGACAGAGACAGAGGAAGAGACTGCGACAGAGACAGAGACAGAGACAGAGGCAGTGACAGAGACAGGGACAGAGACAGAGACAGAGACAGAGACAGAGACAGAGACAGAGACAGAGACAGAGACAGAGACAGAGACAGAGACAGAGACAGAGACGGAGACAGAGACAGAGACAGAGACAGAGGTAGAGACTGAGACTGAAACAGTAACAGAGACAGAAACAGAGACGGAGACAAAGACCGAGACAGAGGCAGAGACACAGACAGAGACAGAGACAGAGACAGAGACAGAGACAGAGACAGAGACAGAGACAGAGGCAGGGCAGAGACAGAGGCAGAGACAGAGACAGAGACAGAGACAGAGACAGAGACATAGACAGAGACAGAGACAGAGACAGAGACAGAGACAGAGACAGAGACAGAGACAGAGACAGAGCAGAGACAGAGACAGAGACAGAGAGAGAGACAGAGACAGAGACAGAGACAGAGACAGACACAGAGACAGATACAGAGACAGCGACAGGGACAGGGAGAGGGACAGGGACAGAGACAGAGGCAGAGACAGAGGCAGAGACAGAGACAGAGACAGAGACAGAGACGGAGACAAAGACCGAGACACAGACAGAGATGGAGACAGAGGCAGAGACAGAGCCAGGGACAGAGACGGAGACAGAGACAGAGGAAGAGACAGCGACAGAGACAGAGACAGAGACAGAGGCAGTGACAGAGACAGAGACAGAGACGGAGACAGAGACAGAGACAGAGACAGAGACAGAGACAGAGACAGAGACAGAGACAGAGACAGAGACGGAGATAGAGGCAGAGACAGAGACAGAGACGGAGACAGAGGCAGAGACAGAGACAGGGACGGAGACAGAGACAGAGACAGAGGGAGAGACAGCGACAGAGACAGAGACAGAGACAGAGATGAGACAGAGACAGAGACAGAGACAGAGACAGAGACAGAGACAGAGACAGAGACAGAGACAGAGACAGAGACAGAGACAGACACAGAGACAGAGACAGAGACAGAGACAGAGACTGAGACAGAGACAGAGACAGAGACAGAGACAGAGACAGAGACAGAGACAGAGGCAGGGCAGAGACAGAGGCAGAGACAGAGACAGAAAGAGTGACAGAGACATAGACAGAGACAGAGACAGAGACAGAGACAGAGACTGAGACTGAGACAGAGACAGAGACAGAGACAGAGACAGAGACAGAGACAGAGTCAGAGACAGAGTCAGAGACAGAGACAGAGACAGAGACAGAGACAGAGACAGAGACAGAGACAGAGACAGGGACAGAGACAGAGACAGAGACAGGGACAGATACAGAGACAGAGACAGAGACAGAGACAGAGACTGAGACTGAGACAGAGACAGAGACAGAGACAGAGACAGAGACAGAGACAGAGACAGAGACAGAGACAGAGACAGAGACAGAGACAGAGACAGAGACAGAGACAGAGACAGGGACAGAGACAGAGACAGAGACAGATACAGAGACGGCGACAGGGACAGGGAGAGGGACAGGGACAGAGACAGAGGCAGAGACAGAGGCAGAGACAGAGACAGAGACAGAGACAGAGACGGAGACAAAGACCGAGACACAGACAGAGATGGAGACAGAGGCAGAGACAGAGCCAGGGACAGAGACGGAGACAGAGACAGAGGAAGAGACAGCGACAGAGACAGAGACAGAGACAGAGGCAGTGACAGAGACAGAGACAGAGACAGAGACAGAGACAGAGACAGAGACAGAGACAGAGACAGAGACAGAGACAGAGACAGAGACAGAGACGGAGATAGAGGCAGAGACAGAGACAGAGACGGAGACAGAGGCAGAGACAGAGACAGGCACGGAGACAGAGACAGAGACAGAGGGAGAGACAGCGACAGAGACAGAGACAGAGACAGCGACAGAGACAGAGATAGAGATGAGATAGAGACAGAGACAGAGACAGAGACAGAGACAGAGACAGAGACAGGTACGTAGACCGAGACAGAGACAGAGACGGAGACAAAGACCGAGACATAGACAGAGACGGACACAGAGGCAGAGACAGAGCCAGAGACAGAGACGGAGACAGAGACAGAGGAAGAGACTGCGACAGAGACAGAGACAGAGACAGAGGCAGTGACAGAGACAGGGACAGAGACAGAGACAGAGACAGAGACAGAGACAGAGACAGATACAGAGACAGAGACAGAGACAGAGACAGAGACAGAGACAGAGACAGAGACAGAGACAGAGACAGAGACAGAGACAGAGACAGAGACAGAGACAGAGACAGAGACAGAGACAGAGACAGAGACAGAGACAGAGACAGAGACAGAGACAGAGACAGAGACAGAGACGGCGACAGAGACAGAGATAGAGATGAGACAGAGACAGAGACAGAGACAGAGACAGAGACAGAGGCAGAGACAGATATGTAGACAGAGACAGAGACAGAGACAGAGACAGAGACAGAGACAGAGACAGAGACAAAGACCGAGACACAGACAGAGACGGAGACAGGGGCAGAGACAGAGCCAGGGACAGAGACGGAGACAGAGACAGAGGAAGAGACTGCGACAGAGACAGAGACAGAGACAGGGACAGAGACAGAGACAGAGACAGAGACAGAGACAGAGACAGAGACAGAGACAGAGACAGAGACAGAGACAGAGACAGAGACAGAGACAGAGACAGAGACAGAGACAGAGACAGAGACAGAGACAGAGACGGCGACAGAGACAGAGATAGAGATGAGACAGAGACAGAGACAGAGACAGAGACAGAGGCAGAGACAGATACGTAGACAGAGACAGAGACAGAGACAGAGACAGAGACAGAGACAGAGACAGAGACAGAGACAGAGACAGAGACAGAGACAGAGACAGAGACAGAGACAGAGACAGAGACAGGGACAGGGAGAGGGACAGGGACAGAGACAGAGACAGGGACAGAGACAGAGGCAGAGACAGAGGCAGGGACAGAGACAGAGACAGAGACAGAGGGAGAGACAGCGACAGAGACAGAGAATGAGACAGAGACAGAGACAGAGACAGAGACAGAGACAGAGACAGAGACAGGGACAGGGAGAGGGACAGGGACAGAGACAGAGGCAGAGACAGAGGCAGAGACAGAGACAGAGACAGAGACAGAGACGGAGACAAAGACCGAGACACAGACAGAGACGGAGACAGAGGCAGAGACAGAGCCAGGGACAGAGACGGAGACAGAGACAGAGGAAGAGACTGCGACAGAGACAGCGACAGGGACAGTGAGAGGGACAGGGGCAGAGACAGAGGCAGAGACAGAGGCAGAGACAGAGACAGAGACAAAGACCGAGACACAGACAGAGACAGAGACAGAGACAGAGGCAGAGACAGAGACAGAGACGGAGACAGAGGCAGAGACAGAGACAGAGACAGAGGGAGAGACGGCGACAGAGACAGAGATAGAGATGAGACAGAGACAGAGACAGAGACAGAGACAGAGACAGAGACAGAGACAGAGACAGAGAGAGAGACAGAGACAGAGACAGAGACAGAGACAGAGACAGAGACGGAGACAGAGACAGAGACAGGCACAGAGACAGAGACAGAGACAGAGGTAGAGACTGAGACTGAAACAGAAACAGAGACAGAAACAGAGACGGAGACAAAGACCGAGACAGAGGCAGAGACACAGACAGAGACAGAGACAGAGACAGAGACAGAGGCAGGGCAGAGACAGAGGCAGAGACAGAGACAGAGACAGAGACAGAGACATAGACAGAGACAGAGACAGAGACAGAGACAGAGACTGAGACTGAGACAGAGACAGAGACAGAGACAGAGACAGAGACAGAGACAGAGACAGAGACAGAGACAGAGACAGAGACAGAGACAGGGACAGAGACAGAGACAGAGACAGAGACAGCGACAGGGACAGGGAGAGGGACAGGGACAGAGACAGAGGCAGAGACAGAGGCAGAGACAGAGACAGAGACAGAGACAGAGACAGAGACAGAGACAGAGACAGAGACAGCGACAGGGACAGGGAGAGGGACAGGGACAGAGACAGAGGCAGAGACAGAGGCAGAGACAGAGACAGAGACAGAGACGGAGACAAAGACCGAGACACAGACAGAGACGGAGACAGAGGCAGAGACAGAGCCAGGGACAGAGACGGAGACAGAGACAGAGGAAGAGACTGAGACAGAGGCAGAGACAGAGACAGAGACAGAGACAGAGGCATAGACAGAGACAGAGACAGAGACAGAGACAGAGACAGAGACAGAGACAGAGACAGAGACAGAGACAGCGACAGAGACAGAGACAGAGGGAGAGACAGCGACAGAGAGAGAGACGGAGACAGAGACAGAGACAGATACAGAGACAGAGACAGAGACAGAGACAGAGACAGAGACAGAGACAGAGACAGAGACAGAGACAGAGACAGAGACAGAGACAGAGACAGGGACAGAGACAGAGACAGAGACAGAGGCAGAGACGGAGACAGAGACAGAGACAGACACAGACACAGAGACAGAGACAGAGACAGAGACAGAGGCAGAGACTGAGACTGAAACAGAGACAGAGACAGAAACAGAGACGGAGACAAAGACCGAGACAGAGGCAGAGGCACAGACAGAGACAGAGACAGAGACAGAGACAGAGACAGAGACAGATGCAGGGCAGAGACAGAGGCAGAGACAGAGACAGAGACTGAGACAGAGATAGAGACAGAGACAGAGACAGAGACAGAGACAGAGACAGAGACAGAGACAGATACGTAGACAGAGACAGAGACAGAGACAGAGACAGAGACAGAGACAGAGACAGAGACAGAGACAGAGACAGAGACAGAGACAGAGACAGAGACAGAGGCAGAGACTGAGACTGAAACAGAGACAGAGACAGAAACAGAGACGGAGACAAAGACCGAGACAGAGGCAGAGGCACAGACAGAGACAGAGACAGAGACAGAGGCAGGGCAGAGACAGAGGCAGAGACAGAGACAGAGACAGAGACAGAGACATAGACAGAGACAGAGACAGAGACAGAGACAGAGACTGAGAGAGAGACAGAGACAGAGACAGAGGGAGAGACAGCGACAGAGAGAGAGACGGAGACAGAGACAGAGACAGATACAGAGACAGAGACAGAGACAGAGACAGAGACAGAGACAGAGACAGAGACAGAGACAGAGACAGAGACAGAGACAGAGACAGAGACAGAGACAGAGACAGAGACAGAGACAGAGACAGAGACAGAGAGAGAGACAGAGACAGAGACAGAGACGGAGACAGAGACAGAGACAGGGACGGAGATTGAGGCAGAGACAGAGACAGAGACGGAGACAGAGGCAGAGACAGAGCCAGGGACGGAGACAGAGACAGAGACAGAGGGAGAGACAGCGACAGAGACAGAGAAAGACAGAGACAGAGACAGAGACAGAGACAGAGACAGAGACAGAGACAGAGACAGAGACAGAGACAGAGACAGAGACAGAGACAGAGACAGAGACAGAGACAGAGACAGAGACAGAGCAGAGACAGAGACAGAGACAGAGAGAGAGACAGAGACAGAGACAGAGACAGAGACAGAGACAGAGACAGAGACAGAGACAGAGACAGAGACAGAGACAGAGACAGAGACAGAGACAGAGACAGAGACAGAGACGGAGATAGAGGCAGAGACAGAGACAGAGACGGAGACAGAGGCAGAGACAAAGCCAGGGACGGAGACAGAGACAGAGACAGAGGGAGAGACAGCGACAGAGACAGAGACAGAGACAGAGACAGAGACAGCGACGGAGACAGAGACAGCGACAGAGACAGAGACAGAGACAGAGACAGAGACAGAGACAGAGACAGAGACAGAGACAGAGACAGAGACAGAGACAGAGACAGAGACAGAGACAGAGACAGAGACAGAGACAGAGACAGAGACAGAGACAGAGACAGAGACAGAGACAGAGACAGAGACAGAGACAGAGACAGAGACAGAGGCAGAGACTGAGACTGAAACAGAGACAGAGACAGAAACAGACACGGAGACAAAGACCGAGACAGAGGCAGAGGCACAGACAGAGACAGAGACAGAGACAGAGACGGAGATAGAGGCAGAGACAGAGACAGAGACAGAGACAGAGACAGAGACAGGGACAGAGACAGAGACAGAGACAGATACAGAGACAGCGACAGGGACAGGGAGAGGGACAGGGACAGACACAGTGGCAGAGACAGAGGCAGAGACAGAGACAGAGACAGAGACAGAGACGGAGACAAAGACCGAGACACAGACAGAGATAGAGACAGAGGCAGAGACAGAGCCAGGGACAGAGACGGAGACAGAGACAGAGGAAGAGACAGCGACAGAGACAGAGACAGAGACAGAGGCAGTGACAGAGACAGAGAGAGAGACAGAGACAGAGACAGAGACAGAGACAGAGACAGAGACAGAGACAGAGACGGAGATAGAGGCAGAGACAGAGACAGAGACGGAGACAGAGGTAGAGACAGAGACAGGGACGGAGACAGAGACAGAGACAGAGGGAGAGACAGCGACAGAGACAGAGACAGAGACAGAGATGAGACAGAGACAGAGACAGAGACAGAGACAGAGACAGAGACAGAGACAGAGACAGAGACAGAGACAGAGACAGAGACAGAGACAGAGACAGAGACAGAGACAGAGACAGAGACAGAGACAGAGACAGAGACAGAGACAGAGACAGAGACAGAGACAGAGACAGAGACAGAGACAGAGACAGAGACAGAGACAGAGACAGAGACAGAGACAGACACAGAGACAGAGACAGAGACAGAGACAGAGACAGAGGCAGAGACTGAGACTGAAACAGAGACAGAGACAGAAACAGAGACGGAGACAAAGACCGAGACAGAGGCAGAGGCACAGACAGAGACAGAGACAGAGACAGAGGCAGGGCAGAGACAGAGGCAGAGACAGAGACAGAGACAGAGACAGAGACATAGACAGAGACAGAGACAGAGACAGAGACAGAGACTGAGAGAGAGACAGAGACAGAGACAGAGGGAGAGACAGCGACAGAGAGAGAGACGGAGACAGAGACAGAGACAGATACAGAGACAGAGACAGAGACAGAGACAGAGACAGAGACAGAGACAGAGACAGAGACAGAGACAGAGACAGAGACAGAGACAGAGACAGAGACAGAGACAGAGACAGAGACAGAGACAGAGACAGAGACAGGGACAGAGACCGAGACAGAGACAGAGGCAGAGACGGAGACAGAGACAGAGACAGACACAGACACAGAGACAGAGACAGAGACAGAGACAGAGGCAGAGACTGAGACTGAAACAGAGACAGAGACAGAAACAGAGACGGAGACAAAGACCGAGACAGAGGCAGAGGCACAGACAGAGACAGAGACAGAGACAGAGACAGAGACAGAGACAGATGCAGGGCAGAGACAGAGGCAGAGACAGAGACAGAGACTGAGACAGAGACAGAGACAGAGACAGAGACAGAGAGAGAGGCAGAGACAGGGACAGAGACAGAGACAGAGACAGAGACAGAGACAGAGACAGACACAGAGACAGAGACAGAGACAGAGACAGAGACAGAGACAGAGGCAGCGACTGAGACTGAAACAGAGACAGAGACAGAAACAGAGACGGAGACAAAGACCGAGACAGAGGCAGAGGCACAGACAGAGACAGAGACAGAGACAGAGGCAGGGCAGAGACAGAGGCAGAGACAGAGACAGAGACAGAGACAGACACAGACACAGAGACAGAGACAGAGACAGAGACAGAGACAGAGACAGAGACTGAGACTGAAACAGAGACAGAGACAGAAACAGAGACGGAGATAAAGACCGAGACAGAGGCAGAGGCACAGACAGAGACAGAGACAGAGACAGAGACAGAGACAGAGACAGAGACAGAGACAGAGACAGATGCAGGGCAGAGACAGAGGCAGAGACAGAGACAGAGACTGAGACAGAGACAGAGACAGAGACAGAGACAGAGACAGAGAGAGAGGCAGAGACAGGGACAGAGACAGAGACAGAGACAGAGACAGAGACAGAGACAGAGACAAAGACCGAGACACAGACAGAGACGGAGACAGAGGCAGAGACAGAGCCAGGGACAGAGACGGAGACAGAGACAGAGGAAGAGACTGCGACAGAGACAGAGACAGAGACAGAGACAGAGACAGAGACAGAGACAGAGACAGAGACAGAGACAGAGACAGAGACGGCGACAGGGACAGGGAGAGGGACAGGGACAGAGACAGAGGCAGAGACAGAGACAGAGACAGAGACAGAGACGGAGACAAAGACCGAGACACAGACAGAGACGGAGACAGAGGCAGAGACAGAGCCAGGGACAGAGACGGAGACAGAGACAGAGGAAGAGACAGCGACAGAGACAGAGACAGAGACAGAGGCAGTGACAGAGACAGAGACAGAGACAGAGACAGAGACAGAGACAGAGACAGAGACAGAGACAGAGACAGAGGCAGAGACAGAGACACAGACAGAGACAGAGACAGAGACAGAGATAGAGGGGCAGGAGACAAAGGCGGTGACAAGGTCGGAAACAAAGAGGAAAACGAAGACGGAGACAAAGACGGAGACAAAGACGGAGACAAAGACGGAGACAAAGACGGAGACAAAGACGAAGACAAAGACGGAGGCAAAGACGGAGACAAAGGCGGAGACAAAGATAGAGACACAGACGGAGACAAATACGGAGACAAAGACGGAGGCAAAGACGGAGAAAAAGACGGAGACAAATGTGGAGACACAGACGGAGACAAACACGGAAACAAGGACGGAGGCAAAGACGGAGACAAAGATGGAGACAGAGGCAGAGGCGGAGACAGAGGCGGGAACAGAGACAGAGACAGAGATAGGGACAGAGACAGAGGCAGAGACAGAGACAGAGGCAGAGACAGAGACAGAGACAGAGACAGAGACAGAGACGGAGACAGGGACAGAGACAGAGACAGAGACAGAGACACAGACAGAGACAGAGATAGAGGGGCAGGAGAAAAAGGCGGTGACAAGGTCGGAAACAAAGAGGAAAACGAAGACGGAGACAAAGACGGAGACAAAGACGGAGACAAAGACGGAGACAAAGATGGAGACACAGACGGAGACAAATACGGAGACAAAGACGGTGACAAAGACGGAGACGAAGACAGAGACAGAGACAGGGACAGGGACAGAGACTGATGCAGAGGCAGAGACAGAGACATAGACACAGACAGAGACAGAGTCAGAGACAGAGGCGCATGAGACAAAGACCGAGACAGAGGGGCAGTAGACATGGACGGAGACAAAGACGGAGACAAAGACGTAGACAAAGACGGAGACAAAGACGGAGACAAGGACGGTGACAAAGACGGAGACAAAGGCGGAGACGAAGAGGAAGACGAGGACGGAGACAAAGACGGAGACACGGACGGAGACAAAGACGGAGACAGAGACAGAGGCAGAGGCGGAGACAGAGACACAGACAGAGACAGAGACAGAGAGAGACGCGCATGAGACAGAGACCGAGACAAAGGGCCGGAGACACGGACGGAGACAAAGACGGAGACAAAGACGGTGACAAAGACGGAGACAAAGACGGAGACGAAGAGGAAGACGAGGACGGAGACAAAGACAGAGACACGGACGGAGACAAATTCGGAGACAAAGTCGGTGACAAAGACGGAGACAAAGACGGAGACGGAGAGGAAGACGACGACGGAGACAAAGACGCAGACAAAGGCGGAGACAAGGATGGAGACACAGACGGAGGCAAAGACGGAGACAAAGACGGAGACAAAGGCGGAGACAAAGACGGAGACGAAGAAGAAGACGACAACGGAGACAAAGACGGAGACAAAGACGGAGACAAAGACGGAGACAGAGACAGAAGCAGAGGCGGAGACAGAGACGGGAACAGAGACAGAGACAGAGATAGGGACAGAGACAGAGACGGAGACAGAGACAGAGACAGAGGCAGAGATAGAGACAGAGACAGAGACAGAGATGGAGCCAGAGACAGAGACAGAGGCAGAAACAGAGACAGAGACAGAAACAGAGGCAGAGACAGAGACACAGACAGAGACAGAGAAAGCGACAGCAACATAGGGGCAAGAGACAAAGGCGGTGACCCTGGAGCAGGAGACAAATACGGAGACAAAGTCGGAAACAAAGAGGAAAGCGAAGACAGAGACAAAGACGGAGACAAAGACGGACACAAAGACGGAGACAAAGACGGAGACAGAGACCGAGACAGAGACAGAGACAGAGACAGAGATAGAGACAGACACAGAGACAGAGGCTCATGAGACAAAGACCGAGACAGAAGGGCAGGAGACATGGACGGAGACATAGACGGAGACAAAGACGTAGACAAAGACGGCGACAAAGACGCAGACGAAAAGGAAGGCGACGACGGAGACAAGGACGGTGACAAAGACGGAGACAAATACGGAGACAAAGACAGGCACAAAGACGGAGACAAAGACGAAGACAAAGGTTGAGACAGAGTGTAATACAGAGACAGAGACAGAAACACAGGTGCATGAGACAAAGACCGAGACAAAGGGCCAGGAGACATGGACGGAGACATAGACGGAGACAAAGACGTAGACAAAGACGTAGACGAAAATGGAGACAAAGACGGAGACAAAGACGGAGACAAAGATGGTTACACAGACGGATACAAATACGGAGACAAAGACAGGCACAAATACGGAGACAAAGACGAAGACAAAGACGGAGACAGAGTGTAATATAGAGACAGAGACAGAGACACAGACAGAGACAGAGACAGAGACACAGGTGCATGAGACAAAGACCTAGACAAAGGGGCAGGAGACATGGACGGAGACAAAGACGGTGACAAAGACGTAGACAAAGACGTAGACAAAGACGGAAACAATGACGCAGACGAAGAGGAAGCCGACGACGGAGACAAAGACGGTGACAAAGACGTAGACAAAGACGGAGCCAAAGACGGAGACAAAGACGGAGATAAATATGGAGACACAGACGGAGACAAATACAGAGACGAAGACGGTCGCAAAGAATGGATACACAGACGGATACAAATACGGAGACAAAGACATGCACAAAGACGGAGACAGAGACGAAGACAAAGACGGAGACAGAGTGTAATACAGAGACAAATACAGAGACACAGACGTAGACAAAGACGGAGACATGGACGGAGACAAAGACGGACACAAAGACGGAGACGAAGACGGAGACACAGACCGAGACAGAGACAGAGACAGAGACAGAGACAGAGACAAAGACAGAGACAGAGACAGAGACAGAGACAGAAGCGCATGAGAGAAAGACCGAGACTGAGGGGCAGGAGACATGGACGGAGACAAAGACGGAGACAAAGACGTAGACAAAGACGGAGACAAAGACGGTGACAAAGACGGAGACAAAGGCGGAGACGAAGAGGAAGACGAGGACGGAGGCAAAGACGGAGACACGGACGGAGACAATGACGGAGGCAAAGACGGAGACAGAGACAGAGGCAGAGGCGGAGACAGAGACACAGACAGAGACAGAGACAGGGACAGGGACAGAGACAGAGACAGAGACAGAGACAGAGACAGAGACAGAGACAGGGACAGAGACAGAGACAGAGACTGAGACTGAGACAGAGACAGAGATGGAGCCAGAGACAGGGACAGAGACAAAGACGGAGACGGAGACACAGATGGAGACAGAGACAGAGACAGAGACAGAGACAGAGATGGAGACAGGGACAGAGACAGAGACAGGGACAGAGACAGAGACAGAGACAGAGACAGAGACAGAGACAGAGACAGAGACAGAGACAGAGACAGAGACAGAGACAGAGACAGAGACAGAGACAGAGACAGGGACAGAGACAGAGACAGAGACAGAGACACAGGCAGAGACAGAGATAGAGGGGCAGGAGAAAAAGGCGGTGACAAGGTCGGAAACAAAGAGGAAAACGAAGACGGAGACAAAGACGGAGACAAAGACGGAGACAAAGACGGAGACAAAGATGGAGACACAGACGGAGACAAATACGGAGACAAAGACGGTGACAAAGACGGAGACGAAGACAGAGACAGAGACAGGGACAGGGACAGAGACTGATGCAGAGGCAGAGACAGAGACATAGACACAGACAGAGACAGAGTCAGAGACAGAGGCGCATGAGACAAAGACCGAGACAGAGGGGCAGTAGACATGGACGGAGACAAAGACGGAGACAAAGACGTAGACAAAGACGGAGACAAAGACGGAGACAAAGACGGTGACAAAGACGGAGACAAAGGCGGAGACGAAGAGGAAGACGAGGACGGAGACAAAGACGGAGACACGGACGGAGACAAAGACGGAGACAGAGACAGAGGCAGAGGCGGAGACAGAGACACAGACAGAGACAGAGACAGAGAGAGACGCGCATGAGACAGAGACCGAGACAAAGGGCCGGAGACACGGACGGAGACAAAGACGGAGACAAAGACGGTGACAAAGACGGAGACAAAGACGGAGACGAAGAGGAAGACGAGGACGGAGACAAAGACAGAGACACGGACGGAGACAAATTCGGAGACAAAGTCGGTGACAAAGACGGAGACAAAGACGGAGACGGAGAGGAAGACGACGACGGAGACAAAGACGCAGACAAAGGCGGAGACAAGGATGGAGACACAGACGGAGGCAAAGACGGAGACAAAGACGGAGACAAAGGCGGAGACAAAGACGGAGACGAAGAAGAAGACGACAACGGAGACAAAGACGGAGACAAAGACGGAGACAAAGACGGAGACAGAGACAGAAGCAGAGGCGGAGACAGAGACGGGAACAGAGACAGAGACAGAGATAGGGACAGAGACAGAGACGGAGACAGAGACAGAGACAGAGGCAGAGATAGAGACAGAGACAGAGACAGAGATGGAGCCAGAGACAGAGACAGAGGCAGAAACAGAGACAGAGACAGAAACAGAGGCAGAGACAGAGACACAGACAGAGACAGAGAAAGCGACAGCAACATAGGGGCAAGAGACAAAGGCGGTGACCCTGGAGCAGGAGACAAATACGGAGACAAAGTCGGAAACAAAGAGGAAAGCGAAGACAGAGACAAAGACGGAGACAAAGACGGACACAAAGACGGAGACAAAGACGGAGACAGAGACCGAGACAGAGACAGAGACAGAGACAGAGATAGAGACAGACACAGAGACAGAGGCTCATGAGACAAAGACCGAGACAGAAGGGCAGGAGACATGGACGGAGACATAGACGGAGACAAAGACGTAGACAAAGACGGCGACAAAGACGCAGACGAAAAGGAAGGCGACGACGGAGACAAGGACGGTGACAAAGACGGAGACAAATACGGAGACAAAGACAGGCACAAAGACGGAGACAAAGACGAAGACAAAGGTTGAGACAGAGTGTAATACAGAGACAGAGACAGAAACACAGGTGCATGAGACAAAGACCGAGACAAAGGGCCAGGAGACATGGACGGAGACATAGACGGAGACAAAGACGTAGACAAAGACGTAGACGAAAATGGAGACAAAGACGGAGACAAAGACGGAGACAAAGATGGTTACACAGACGGATACAAATACGGAGACAAAGACAGGCACAAATACGGAGACAAAGACGAAGACAAAGACGGAGACAGAGTGTAATATAGAGACAGAGACAGAGACACAGACAGAGACAGAGACAGAGACACAGGTGCATGAGACAAAGACCTAGACAAAGGGGCAGGAGACATGGACGGAGACAAAGACGGTGACAAAGACGTAGACAAAGACGTAGACAAAGACGGAAACAATGACGCAGACGAAGAGGAAGCCGACGACGGAGACAAAGACGGTGACAAAGACGTAGACAAAGACGGAGCCAAAGACGGAGACAAAGACGGAGATAAATATGGAGACACAGACGGAGACAAATACAGAGACGAAGACGGTCGCAAAGAATGGATACACAGACGGATACAAATACGGAGACAAAGACATGCACAAAGACGGAGACAGAGACGAAGACAAAGACGGAGACAGAGTGTAATACAGAGACAAATACAGAGACACAGACGTAGACAAAGACGGAGACATGGACGGAGACAAAGACGGACACAAAGACGGAGACGAAGACGGAGACACAGACCGAGACAGAGACAGAGACAGAGACAGAGACAGAGACAAAGACAGAGACAGAGACAGAGACAGAGACAGAAGCGCATGAGAGAAAGACCGAGACTGAGGGGCAGGAGACATGGACGGAGACAAAGACGGAGACAAAGACGTAGACAAAGACGGAGACAAAGACGGTGACAAAGACGGAGACAAAGGCGGAGACGAAGAGGAAGACGAGGACGGAGGCAAAGACGGAGACACGGACGGAGACAATGACGGAGGCAAAGACGGAGACAGAGACAGAGGCAGAGGCGGAGACAGAGACACAGACAGAGACAGAGACAGGGACAGGGACAGAGACAGAGACAGAGACAGAGACAGAGACAGAGACAGAGACAGGGACAGAGACAGAGACAGAGACTGAGACTGAGACAGAGACAGAGATGGAGCCAGAGACAGGGACAGAGACAAAGACGGAGACGGAGACACAGATGGAGACAGAGACAGAGACAGAGACAGAGACAGAGATGGAGACAGGGACAGAGACAGAGACAGGGACAGAGACAGAGACAGAGACAGAGACAGAGACAGAGACAGAGACAGAGACAGAGACAGAGACAGAGACAGAGACAGAGACAGAGACAGAGACAGGGACAGAGACAGAGACAGAGACAGAGACACAGGCAGAGACAGAGATAGAGGGGCAGGAGAAAAAGGCGGTGACAAGGTCGGAAACAAAGAGGAAAACGAAGACGGAGACAAAGACGGAGACAAAGACGGAGACAAAGACGGAGACAAAGATGGAGACACAGACGGAGACAAATACGGAGACAAAGACGGTGACAAAGACGGAGACGAAGACAGAGACAGAGACAGGGACAGGGACAGAGACTGATGCAGAGGCAGAGACAGAGACATAGACACAGACAGAGACAGAGTCAGAGACAGAGGCGCATGAGACAAAGACCGAGACAGAGGGGCAGTAGACATGGACGGAGACAAAGACGGAGACAAAGACGTAGACAAAGACGGAGACAAAGACGGAGACAAAGACGGTGACAAAGACGGAGACAAAGGCGGAGACGAAGAGGAAGACGAGGACGGAGACAAAGACGGAGACACGGACGGAGACAAAGACGGAGGCAAAGACGGAGACAGAGACAGAGGCAGAGGCGGAGACAGAGACACAGACAGAGACAGAGACAGAGACGCGCATGAGACAGAGACCGAGACAAAGGGCCGGAGACACGGACGGAGACAAAGACGGAGACAAAGACGGAGACAAAGACGTAGACAAAGACGTAGACGAAAATGGAGACAAAGACGGAGACAAAGACGGAGACAAAGATGGTTACACAGACGGATACAAATACGGAGACAAAGACAGGCACAAATACGGAGACAAAGACGAAGACAAAGACGGAGACAGAGTGTAATATAGAGACAGAGACAGAGACACAGACAGAGACAGAGACAGAGACACAGGTGCATGAGACAAAGACCTAGACAAAGGGGCAGGAGACATGGACGGAGACAAAGACGGTGACAAAGACGTAGACAAAGACGTAGACAAAGACGGAAACAATGACGCAGACGAAGAGGAAGCCGACGACGGAGACAAAGACGGTGACAAAGACGTAGACAAAGACGGAGCCAAAGACGGAGACAAAGACGGAGATAAATATGGAGACACAGACGGAGACAAATACAGAGACGAAGACGGTCGCAAAGAATGGATACACAGACGGATACAAATACGGAGACAAAGACATGCACAAAGACGGAGACAGAGACGAAGACAAAGACGGAGACAGAGTGTAATACAGAGACAAATACAGAGACACAGACGTAGACAAAGACGGAGACATGGACGGAGACAAAGACGGACACAAAGACGGAGACGAAGACGGAGACACAGACCGAGACAGAGACAGAGACAGAGACAGAGACAGAGACAAAGACAGAGACAGAGACAGAGACAGAGACAGAAGCGCATGAGAGAAAGACCGAGACTGAGGGGCAGGAGACATGGACGGAGACAAAGACGGAGACAAAGACGTAGACAAAGACGGAGACAAAGACGGTGACAAAGACGGAGACAAAGGCGGAGACGAAGAGGAAGACGAGGACGGAGGCAAAGACGGAGACACGGACGGAGACAATGACGGAGGCAAAGACGGAGACAGAGACAGAGGCAGAGGCGGAGACAGAGACACAGACAGAGACAGAGACAGGGACAGGGACAGAGACAGAGACAGAGACAGAGACAGAGACAGAGACAGAGACAGGGACAGAGACAGAGACAGAGACTGAGACTGAGACAGAGACAGAGATGGAGCCAGAGACAGGGACAGAGACAAAGACGGAGACGGAGACACAGATGGAGACAGAGACAGAGACAGAGACAGAGACAGAGATGGAGACAGGGACAGAGACAGAGACAGGGACAGAGACAGAGACAGAGACAGAGACAGAGACAGAGACAGAGACAGAGACAGAGACAGAGACAGAGACAGAGACAGAGACAGAGACAGAGACAGAGACAGAGACAGGGACAGAGACAGAGACAGAGACAGAGACACAGGCAGAGACAGAGATAGAGGGGCAGGAGAAAAAGGCGGTGACAAGGTCGGAAACAAAGAGGAAAACGAAGACGGAGACAAAGACGGAGACAAAGACGGAGACAAAGACGGAGACAAAGATGGAGACACAGACGGAGACAAATACGGAGACAAAGACGGTGACAAAGACGGAGACGAAGACAGAGACAGAGACAGGGACAGGGACAGAGACTGATGCAGAGGCAGAGACAGAGACATAGACACAGACAGAGACAGAGTCAGAGACAGAGGCGCATGAGACAAAGACCGAGACAGAGGGGCAGTAGACATGGACGGAGACAAAGACGGAGACAAAGACGTAGACAAAGACGGAGACAAAGACGGAGACAAAGACGGTGACAAAGACGGAGACAAAGGCGGAGACGAAGAGGAAGACGAGGACGGAGACAAAGACGGAGACACGGACGGAGACAAAGACGGAGGCAAAGACGGAGACAGAGACAGAGGCAGAGGCGGAGACAGAGACACAGACAGAGACAGAGACAGAGACGCGCATGAGACAGAGACCGAGACAAAGGGCCGGAGACACGGACGGAGACAAAGACGGAGACAAAGACGGTGACAAAGACGGAGACAAAGACGGAGACGAAGAGGAAGACGAGGACGGAGACAAAGACAGAGACACGGACGGAGACAAATTCGGAGACAAAGTCGGTGACAAAGACGGAGACAAAGACGGAGACGGAGAGGAAGACGACGACGGAGACAAAGACGCAGACAAAGGCGGAGACAAGGATGGAGACACAGACGGAGGCAAAGACGGAGACAAAGACGGAGACAAAGGCGGAGACAAAGACGGAGACGAAGAAGAAGACGACAACGGAGACAAAGACGGAGACAAAGACGGAGACAAAGACGGAGACAGAGACAGAGGCAGAGGCGGAGACAGAGACGGGAACAGAGACAGAGACAGAGATAGGGACAGAGACAGAGACGGAGACAGAGACAGAGACAGAGGCAGAGATAGAGACAGAGACAGAGACAGAGATGGAGCCAGAGACAGAGACAGAGGCAGAAACAGAGACAGAGACAGAAACAGAGGCAGAGACAGAGACACAGACAGAGACAGAGAAAGCGACAGCAACATAGGGGCAGGAGACAAAGGCGGTGACCCTGGAGCAGGAGACAAAGACGGAGACAAAGTCGGAAACAAAGAGGAAAGCGAAGACAGAGACAAAGACGGAGACAAAGACGGACACAAAGACGGAGACAAAGACGGAGACAGAGACCGAGACAGAGACAGAGACAGAGACAGAGATAGAGACAGACACAGAGACAGAGGCTCATGAGACAAAGACCGAGACAGAAGGGCAGGAGACATGGACGGAGACATAGACGGAGACAAAGACGTAGACAAAGACGGCGACAAAGACGCAGACGAAAAGGAAGGCGACGACGGAGACAAGGACGGTGACAAAGACGGAGACAAATACGGAGACAAAGACAGGCACAAAGACGGAGACAAAGACGAAGACAAAGGTTGAGACAGAGTGTAATACAGAGACAGAGACAGAAACACAGGTGCATGAGACAAAGACCGAGACAAAGGGCCAGGAGACATGGACGGAGACATAGACGGAGACAAAGACGTAGACAAAGACGTAGACGAAAATGGAGACAAAGACGGAGACAAAGACGGAGACAAAGATGGTTACACAGACGGATACAAATACGGAGACAAAGACAGGCACAAATACGGAGACAAAGACGAAGACAAAGACGGAGACAGAGTGTAATATAGAGACAGAGACAGAGACACAGACAGAGACAGAGACACAGGTGCATGAGACAAAGACCTAGACAAAGGGGCAGGAGACATGGACGGAGACAAAGACGGTGACAAAGACGTAGACAAAGACGTAGACAAAGACGGAAACAATGACGCAGACGAAGAGGAAGCCGACGACGGAGACAAAGACGGTGACAAAGACGTAGACAAAGACGGAGCCAAAGACGGAGACAAAGACGGAGATAAATATGGAGACACAGACGGAGACAAATACAGAGACGAAGACGGTCGCAAAGAATGGATACACAGACGGATACAAATACGGAGACAAAGACATGCACAAAGACGGAGACAGAGACGAAGACAAAGACGGAGACAGAGTGTAATACAGAGACAAATACAGAGACACAGACGTAGACAAAGACGGAGACATGGACGGAGACAAAGACGGACACAAAGACGGAGACGAAGACGGAGACACAGACCGAGACAGAGACAGAGACAGAGACAGAGACAGAGACAAAGACAGAGACAGAGACAGAGACAGAAGCGCATGAGAGAAAGACCGAGACTGAGGGGCAGGAGACATGGACGGAGACAAAGACGGAGACAAAGACGTAGACAAAGACGGAGACAAAGACGGTGACAAAGACGGAGACAAAGGCGGAGACGAAGAGGAAGACGAGGACGGAGGCAAAGACGGAGACACGGACGGAGACAATGACGGAGGCAAAGACGGAGACAGAGACAGAGGCAGAGGCGGAGACAGAGACACAGACAGAGACAGAGACAGGGACAGGGACAGAGACAGAGACAGAGACAGAGACAGAGACAGAGACAGGGACAGAGACAGAGACAGAGACTGAGACTGAGACAGAGACAGAGATGGAGCCAGAGACAGGGACAGAGACAAAGACGGAGACGGAGACACAGATGGAGACAGAGACAGAGACAGAGACAGAGACAGAGATGGAGACAGGGACAGAGACAGAGACAGGGACAGAGACAGAGACAGAGACAGAGACAGAGACAGAGACAGAGACAGAGACAGAGACAGAGACAGAGACAGAGACAGAGACAGAGACAGAGACAGGGACAGAGACAGAGACAGAGACAGAGACACAGACAGAGACAGAGATAGAGGGGCAGGAGAAAAAGGCGGTGACAAGGTCGGAAACAAAGAGGAAAACGAAGACGGAGACAAAGACGGAGACAAAGACGGAGACAAAGACGGAGACAAAGATGGAGACACAGACGGAGACAAATACGGAGACAAAGACGGTGACAAAGACGGAGACGAAGACAGAGACAGAGACAGGGACAGGGACAGAGACTGATGCAGAGGCAGAGACAGAGACATAGACACAGACAGAGACAGAGTCAGAGACAGAGGCGCATGAGACAAAGACCGAGACAGAGGGGCAGTAGACATGGACGGTGACAAAGACGGAGACAAAGACGGAGACGAAGAGGAAGACGAGGACGGAGACAAAGACAGAGACACGGACGGTGACAAATTCGGAGACAAAGTCGGTGACAAAGACGGAGACAAAGACGGAGACGGAGAGGAAGACGACGACGGAGACAAAGACGCAGACAAAGGCGGAGACAAGGATGGAGACACAGACGGAGGCAAAGACGGAGACAAAGACGGAGACAAAGGCGGAGACAAAGACGGAGACGAAGAAGAAGACGACAACGGAGACAAAGACGGAGACAAAGACGGAGACAAAGACGGAGACAGAGACAGAGGCAGAGGCGGAGACAGAGACGGGAACAGAGACAGAGACAGAGATAGGGACAGAGACAGAGACGGAGACAGAGACAGAGACAGAGGCAGAGATAGAGACAGAGACAGAGACAGAGATGGAGCCAGAGACAGAGACAGAGGCAGAAACAGAGACAGAGACAGAAACAGAGGCAGAGACAGAGACACAGACAGAGACAGAGAAAGCGACAGCAACATAGGGGCAGGAGACAAAGGCGGTGACCCTGGAGCAGGAGACAAAGACGGAGACAAAGTCGGAAACAAAGAGGAAAGCGAAGACAGAGACAAAGACGGAGACAAAGACGGACACAAAGACGGAGACAAAGACGGAGACAGAGACCGAGACAGAGACAGAGACAGAGACAGAGATAGAGACAGACACAGAGACAGAGGCTCATGAGACAAAGACCGAGACAGAAGGGCAGGAGACATGGACGGAGACATAGACGGAGACAAAGACGTAGACAAAAACGGCGACAAAGACGCAGACGAAAAGGAAGGCGACGACGGAGACAAGGACGGTGACAAAGACGGAGACAAATACGGAGACAAAGACAGGCACAAAGACGGAGACAAAGACGAAGACAAAGGTTGAGACAGAGTGTAATACAGAGACAGAGACAGAAACACAGGTGCATGAGACAAAGACCGAGACAAAGGGCCAGGAGACATGGACGGAGACAAAGACGGAGGCAAAGACGTAGACAAAGACGTAGACGAAAATGGAGACAAAGACAGAGACAGAGGCAGAGGCGGAGACAGAGGCGGGAACAGAGACAGAGACAGAGATAGGGACAGAGACAGAGGCAGAGACAGAGACAGAGACAGAGACAGAGACAGAGACAGAGACAGAGACAGAGACAGAGACAGAGACAGAGACATAGAAAGAAACAGAGACAGAGACGGAGACAGAGACACAGACAGAGACAGAGAGAGCGACAGAAACAGAGGGGCAGGAGACAAAGGCGGTGACCCTTGGGGCAGGAGACAAAGACGGAGACAAAGTCGGAAACAAAGAGGAAAGCGAAGACAGAGACAAAGACGGAGACAAAGACGGACACAAAGACGGAGACAAAGACGGAGACAGAGACCGAGACAGAGACAGAGACAGAGACAGAGATAGAGACAGACACAGAGACAGAGACAGAGACAGAGACAGAGACAGAGACAGACAGAGAGACAGAAGCTCATGAGTCAAAGACCGAGACAGAAGGGCAGGAGACATGGACGGAGACATAGACGGAGACAAAGACGTAGACAAAGACGTAGACGAAAATGGAGACAAAGACAGAGACAGAGGCAGAGGCGGAGACAGAGGCGGGAACAGAGACAGAGACAGAGATAGGGACAGAGACAGAGGCAGAGACAGAGACAGAGACAGAGACAGAGACAGAGACAGAGACAGAGACAGAGACATAGAAAGTGACAGAGACAGAGACGGAGACAGAGACATAGACAGAGACAGAGAGAGCGACAGAAACAGAGGGGCAGGAGACAAAGGCGGTGACCCTTGGGGCAGGAGACAAAGACGGAGACAAAGTCGGAAGCAAAGAGGAAAACGACGACGGAGACAAAGACGGAGACAAAGACGGACACAAAGAGGAAAGCGAAGACGGAGACAATGACGGAGACAAAGACGGAGACAGAGACAGAGACAGACAGAGAGTCAGAAGCGCATGAGTCAAAGACCGAGACAGAAGGGCAGGAGACATGGACGGAGACATAGACGGAGACAAAGACGTAGACAAAGACGTAGACGAAAATGGAGACAAAGACAGAGACAGAGGCAGAGGCGGAGACAGAGGCGGGAACAGAGACAGAGACAGAGATAGGGACAGAGACAGAGGCAGAGACAGAGACAGAGACAGAGACAGAGACTGAGACAGAGACAGAGACATAGAAAGTGACAGAGACAGAGACGGAGACAGAGACACAGACAGAGACAGAGAGAGCGACAGAAACAGAGGGGCAGGAGACAAAGGCGGTGACCCTTGGGGCAGGAGACAAAGACGGAGACAAAGACGGACACAAAGACGGAGACAAAGACGGAGACAGAGACCGAGACAGAGACAGGGACAGAGACAAAGACGGAGACAGAGACCGAGACAGAGACAGGGACAGAGACAGAGACAGAGACAGAGACGGAGACAGAGACAGAGACAGAGACAGAGACAGAGACAGAGACAGAGACAGAGACAGAGACAGAGACAGAGACAGAGACAGAGACAGAGACAGTGACAGGGACGGGGACAGGGAAAAGGGACAGAGATAGAGGGAAAGAGAGAGACGGAGACAGAGGGGGCAGGAGACAAAGACGGAGAAAATGACAGAGACAAAGACGAAGACAAAGACTGAGACAGATACCGATGCAGAGGCAGAGACAGAGACAGAGACACAGACAGAGACAGAGACATAGACAGAGACAGAGGCGCATGAGACAAAGACCGACACAGAGGGGCAGGAGACATGGACCGAGACAAAAGGCGGAGACAAAGAAGTAGACAAAGACGTAGACAAAGACGGAGACAAAGACGCAGACGAAGAGGAAGACGACGACGGAGACAAAGATGATGACAAAGACGGAGACAAAGACGGAGACAAAGATGGAGACAAAGACAGAGACAGAGGCAGAAATAGGGACAGAGACAGAGGCTGAGACAGAGACAGAGACGGGAACAGAGACAGAGACAGAGATAGGGGACAGAGACAGAGGCTGAGACAGAGACAGAGACAGAGAAAGAGACAGAGACAGAGACAGAGACAGACACAGAGACAGAGACAGAGACATAGACGCACACAGAGGCAGATGCGCATGAGACAAAGACCGAGACTGAGGGGCAGGAGACATGGACGGAGACAGGAGACAGAGATGGAGACAGAGACAGAGACAGAGACAGAGACGGAGACGGAGACACAGACGGGGGACAGAGACAGAGGCAGAGACAGAGACAGGGACAGAGACAGAGACAGAGACAGAGACAGAGACAGAGACAGTACAGAGACAGAGACAGAGACAGAGACAGAGACAGAGACAGAGACAGAGACGGAGACAGAGACACAGACAGAGACAGAATGAGCGACAGAAACATAGGGGCAGGAGACAAAGACGGAGACAAAGTCGGAAACAAAAGAGGAAAGCGAAGACGGAGACAAAGGACGGAGGCAAAGACGGACACAAAGACGGAGGCAAAGACGGAGACAGAGAACGAGACAGAGGCAGAGACAGAGACAGAGGCACAGAGGCAGAGACAGAGACAGAGACAGAGACAGAGACAGAGACAGAGACAGAGACCGAGACAGAGACAGAGGCAGAGACAGAGACAGATACAGAGATGGAGACAGAGACAGGGACAGAGACAGAGGCAGAGACAGAGACGGAGACAGAGACAGAGATAGAGACAGCCACAGAGACAGAGACAGAGATGGGGGCAGAGACAGAGGACAGAGACAGAGACAGAGACAGAGACAGAGACAGAGACAGAGACAGAGACAGAGGCAGAGACAGAGATAGATACAGAGACGGAGACAGAGACACGGACAGAGACAGAGAGAGCGACAGAAACATAGGGGCAGGAGACAAACGCGGTGACCCTGGGGCAGGGAGACAAAGACGGAGACAAAGTCGGAAAACAAAGAGGGAAAGCGAAGACGGATACAAAGACGGAGACAAAGACGGACACAAAGACGGAGACAGAGACCGAGACAGAGACAGAGACAGAGACAGAGACAGAGACAGAGACAGAGACGGAGACAGAGATAGGGACAGAGACAGAGACGGAGACAGAGACAGAGACAGAGGCAGAGATAGAGACAGAGACAGAGACAGAGATGGAGCCAGAGACAGAGACAGAGGCAGAAACAGAGACAGAGACAGAAACAGAGGCAGAGACAGAGGACACAGACAGAGACAGAGAAAGCGACAGGCAACATAGGGGCAGGAGACAAAGGCGGTGACCCTGGAGCAGGAGACAAAGACGGAGACAAAGTCGGAAACAAAGAGGAAAGCGAAGACAGAGACAAAGACGGAGACAAAGACGGACACAAAGACGGAGACAAAGACGGAGACAGAGGACCGAGACAGAGACAGAGACAGAGACAGAGATAGAGACAGACACAGAGACAGAGGCTCATGAGACAAAGGACCGAGACAGAAGGGCAGGAGACATGGACGGAGACATAGACGGAGACCAAAGACGTAGACAAAGACGGGCGACAAAAGACGCAGACGAAAAGGAAGGCGACGACGGAGACAAGGACGGTGACAAAGACGGAGACAAAATACGGAGACAAAGACAGGCACAAAGACGGAGACAAAGACGAAGACAAAGGTTGAGACAGAGTGTAATACAGAGACAGAGACAGAAACACAGGTGCATGAGACAAAGACCGAGACAAAGGGCCAGGAGACATGGACGGAGACATAGACGGAGACAGACGAAAATGGAGACAAAGACGGAGACAAAGATGGTTACACAGACGGATACAAATACGGAGACAAAGACAGGCACAAATACGGAGACAAAGACGAAGACAAAGACGGAGACAGAGTGTAATATAGAGACAGAGACAGAGACACAGACAGAGACAGAGACACAGGTGCATGAGACAAAGACCTAGACAAAGGGGCAGGAGACATGGACGGAGACAAAGACGGTGACAAAGACGTAGACAAAGACGTAGACAAAGACGGAAACAATGACGCAGACGAAGAGGAAGCCGACGACGGAGACAAAGACGGTGACAAAGACGTAGACAAAGACGGAGCCAAAGACGGAGACAAAGACGGAGATAAATATGGAGACACAGACGGAGACAAATACAGAGACGAAGACGGTCGCAAAGAATGGATACACAGACGGATACAAATACGGAGACAAAGACATGCACAAAGACGGAGACAGAGACGAAGACAAAGACGGAGACAGAGTGTAATACAGAGACAAATACAGAGACACAGACGTAGACAAAGACGGAGACATGGACGGAGACAAAGACGGACACAAAGACGGAGACGAAGACGGAGACACAGACCGAGACAGAGACAGAGACAGAGACAGAGACAGAGACAAAGACAGAGACAGAGACAGAGACAGAAGCGCATGAGAGAAAGACCGAGACTGAGGGGCAGGAGACATGGACGGAGACAAAGACGGAGACAAAGACGTAGACAAAGACGGAGACAAAGACGGTGACAAAGACGGAGACAAAGGCGGAGACGAAGAGGAAGACGAGGACGGAGGCAAAGACGGAGACACGGACGGAGACAATGACGGAGGCAAAGACGGAGACAGAGACAGAGGCAGAGGCGGAGACAGAGACACAGACAGAGACAGAGACAGGGACAGGGACAGAGACAGAGACAGAGACAGAGACAGAGACAGAGACAGAGACAGGGACAGAGACAGAGACAGAGACTGAGACTGAGACAGAGACAGAGATGGAGCCAGAGACAGGGACAGAGACAAAGACGGAGACGGAGACACAGATGGAGACAGAGACAGAGACAGAGACAGAGACAGAGATGGAGACAGGGACAGAGACAGAGACAGGGACAGAGACAGAGACAGAGACAGAGACAGAGACAGAGACAGAGACAGAGACAGAGACAGAGACAGAGACAGAGACAGAGACAGAGACAGAGACAGAGACAGAGACAGGGACAGAGACAGAGACAGAGACAGAGACACAGACAGAGACAGAGATAGAGGGGCAGGAGAAAAAGGCGGTGACAAGGTCGGAAACAAAGAGGAAAACGAAGACGGAGACAAAGACGGAGACAAAGACGGAGACAAAGACGGAGACAAAGATGGAGACACAGACGGAGACAAATACGGAGACAAAGACGGTGACAAAGACGGAGACGAAGACAGAGACAGAGACAGGGACAGGGACAGAGACTGATGCAGAGGCAGAGACAGAGACATAGACACAGACAGAGACAGAGTCAGAGACAGAGGCGCATGAGACAAAGACCGAGACAGAGGGGCAGTAGACATGGACGGAGACAAAGACGGAGACAAAGACGTAGACAAAGACGGAGACAAAGACGGAGACAAAGACGGTGACAAAGACGGAGACAAAGGCGGAGACGAAGAGGAAGACGAGGACGGAGACAAAGACGGAGACACGGACGGAGACAAAGACGGAGGCAAAGACGGAGACAGAGACAGAGGCAGAGGCGGAGACAGAGACACAGACAGAGACAGAGACAGAGACGCGCATGAGACAGAGACCGAGACAAAGGGCCGGAGACACGGACGGAGACAAAGACGGAGACAAAGACGGTGACAAAGACGGAGACAAAGACGGAGACGAAGAGGAAGACGAGGACGGAGACAAAGACAGAGACACGGACGGAGACAAATTCGGAGACAAAGTCGGTGACAAAGACGGAGACAAAGACGGAGACGGAGAGGAAGACGACGACGGAGACAAAGACGCAGACAAAGGCGGAGACAAGGATGGAGACACAGACGGAGGCAAAGACGGAGACAAAGACGGAGACAAAGGCGGAGACAAAGACGGAGACGAAGAAGAAGACGACAACGGAGACAAAGACGGAGACAAAGACGGAGACAAAGACGGAGACAGAGACAGAGGCAGAGGCGGAGACAGAGACGGGAACAGAGACAGAGACAGAGATAGGGACAGAGACAGAGACGGAGACAGAGACAGAGACAGAGGCAGAGATAGAGACAGAGACAGAGACAGAGATGGAGCCAGAGACAGAGACAGAGGCAGAAACAGAGACAGAGACAGAAACAGAGGCAGAGACAGAGACACAGACAGAGACAGAGAAAGCGACAGCAACATAGGGGCAGGAGACAAAGGCGGTGACCCTGGAGCAGGAGACAAAGACGGAGACAAAGTCGGAAACAAAGAGGAAAGCGAAGACAGAGACAAAGACGGAGACAAAGACGGACACAAAGACGGAGACAAAGACGGAGACAGAGACCGAGACAGAGACAGAGACAGAGACAGAGATAGAGACAGACACAGAGACAGAGGCTCATGAGACAAAGACCGAGACAGAAGGGCAGGAGACATGGACGGAGACATAGACGGAGACAAAGACGTAGACAAAGACGGCGACAAAGACGCAGACGAAAAGGAAGGCGACGACGGAGACAAGGACGGTGACAAAGACGGAGACAAATACGGAGACAAAGACAGGCACAAAGACGGAGACAAAGACGAAGACAAAGGTTGAGACAGAGTGTAATACAGAGACAGAGACAGAAACACAGGTGCATGAGACAAAGACCGAGACAAAGGGCCAGGAGACATGGACGGAGACAAAGACGGAGGCAAAGACGTAGACAAAGACGTAGACGAAAATGGAGACAAAGACAGAGACAGAGGCAGAGGCGGAGACAGAGGCGGGAACAGAGACAGAGACAGAGATAGGGACAGAGACAGAGGCAGAGACAGAGACAGAGACAGAGACAGAGACAGAGACAGAGACAGAGACAGAGACAGAGACATAGAAAGAAACAGAGACAGAGACGGAGACAGAGACACAGACAGAGACAGAGAGAGCGACAGAAACAGAGGGGCAGGAGACAAAGGCGGTGACCCTTGGGGCAGGAGACAAAGACGGAGACAAAGTCGGAAACAAAGAGGAAAGCGAAGACAGAGACAAAGACGGAGACAAAGACGGACACAAAGACGGAGACAAAGACGGAGACAGAGACCGAGACAGAGACAGAGACAGAGACAGAGATAGAGACAGACACAGAGACAGAGACAGAGACAGAGACAGAGACAGAGACAGACAGAGAGACAGAAGCTCATGAGTCAAAGACCGAGACAGAAGGGCAGGAGACATGGACGGAGACATAGACGGAGACAAAGACGTAGACAAAGACGTAGACGAAAATGGAGACAAAGACAGAGACAGAGGCAGAGGCAGAGACAGAGGCGGGAACAGAGACAGAGACAGAGATAGGGACAGAGACAGAGGCAGAGACAGAGACAGAGACAGAGACAGAGACAGAGACAGAGACAGAGACAGAGACATAGAAAGTGACAGAGACAGAGACGGAGACAGAGACATAGACAGAGACAGAGAGAGCGACAGAAACAGAGGGGCAGGAGACAAAGGCGGTGACCCTTGGGGCAGGAGACAAAGACGGAGACAAAGTCGGAAGCAAAGAGGAAAACGACGACGGAGACAAAGACGGAGACAAAGACGGACACAAAGAGGAAAGCGAAGACGGAGACAATGACGGAGACAAAGACGGAGACAGAGACAGAGACAGACAGAGAGTCAGAAGCGCATGAGTCAAAGACCGAGACAGAAGGGCAGGAGACATGGACGGAGACATAGACGGAGACAAAGACGTAGACAAAGACGTAGACGAAAATGGAGACAAAGACAGAGACAGAGGCAGAGGCGGAGACAGAGGCGGGAACAGAGACAGAGACAGAGATAGGGACAGAGACAGAGGCAGAGACAGAGACAGAGACAGAGACAGAGACAGAGACAGAGACAGAGACATAGAAAGTGACAGAGACAGAGACGGAGACAGAGACACAGACAGAGACAGAGAGAGCGACAGAAACAGAGGGGCAGGAGACAAAGGCGGTGACCCTTGGGGCAGGAGACAAAGACGGAGACAAAGACGGACACAAAGACGGAGACAAAGACGGAGACAGAGACCGAGACAGAGACAGGGACGGAGACAAAGACGGAGACAGAGACCGAGACAGAGACAGGGACAGAGACAGAGACAGAGACAGAGACGGAGACAGAGACAGAGACAGAGACAGAGACAGAGACAGAGACAGAGACAGAGACAGAGACAGAGACAGAGACAGAGACAGAGACAGAGACAGTGACAGGGACGGGGACAGGGAGAGGGACAGAGATAGAGGGAAAGAGAGAGACGGAGACAGAGGGGCAGGAGACAAAGACGGAGACAAAGTCGGAAACAAAGAGGAAAGCGAAGACGGAGACAAAGACGGAGGCAAAGACGGACACAAAGACGGAGGCAAAGACGGACACAAAGACGGAGGCAAAGACGGAGACAGAGAACGAGACAGAGGCAGAGACAGAGACAGAGGCACAGAGGCAGAGACAGAGACAGAGACAGAGACAGAGACAGAGACAGAGACAGAGACAGAGACCGAGACAGAGACAGAGGCAGAGACAGAGACAGATACAGAGATGGAGACAGAGACAGGGACAGAGACAGAGGCAGAGACAGAGACAGAGACAGAGACAGAGATAGAGACAGCCACAGAGACAGAGACAGAGATGGGGGCAGAGACAGAGACAGAGACAGAGACAGAGACAGAGACAGAGACAGAGACAGAGACAGAGACAGAGGCAGAGACAGAGATAGATACAGAGACGGAGACAGAGACACGGACAGAGACAGAGAGAGCGACAGAAACATAGGGGCAGGAGACAAACGCGGTGACCCTGGGGCAGGAGAAAAAGACGGAGACAAAGTCGGAAACAAAGAGGAAAGCGAAGACGGATACAAAGACGGAGACAAAGACGGACACAAAGACGGAGACAGAGACCGAGACAGAGACAGAGACAGAGACAGAGACAGAGACAGAGACAGAGACGGAGACAGAGATAGAGACAGAGACAGAGACAGAGACAGAGACAGAGGCAGAGACAGAGACAGAGTCAAAGACAGAGACAGAGACAGACACAGAGACAGAGACAGGGACAGGGACAGGGACAGAGACAGAGGGAAAGGGAGAGACGGAGACAGAGGGGCAGGAGACATGGACGGAGACAAAGACGCAGGCGAAGTGGAAGACGACGACGGAGACAAAGACGGTGACAAAGACGGCGACAAAGTCGGAGATAAGGATGGAGACAAAGACAGAGACAGAGGCAGAGACGGAGACAGAGACGGGAACAGAGACAGGGACAGAGATAGGGACAGAGACAGAGGCAGAGACAGAGACAGAGACAGAGACAGAGACAGAGACAGAGACACAGACAGAGACAGAGACAGAGACAGAGACAGAGACAGAGACAGAGACAGAGACAGAGACAGAGATGGAGACAGAGACAGAGACAGAGACAGAGATGGAGACAGAGACAGAGACAGAGACAGAGACAGGGACAGAGACAGAGACAGAGATAGAGACAAAGACGGAGAAAAAGACGAAGACAAAGACGGAGGCAAAGACGGAGACAAAGACGGAGACAAAGATGGTTACACAGACGGATACAAATACGGAGACAAAGACAGGCACAAAGACGGAGACAAAGACGAAGACAAAGACGGAGACAGAGTGTAATATAGAGACAGAGACAGAGACACAGACAGAGACAGAGACAGAGACAGAGACAGAGACAGAGACAGAGACAGAGACACAGGTGCATGAGACAAAGACCTAGACAAAGGGGCAGGAGACATGGACGGAGACAAAGACGGTGACAAAGACGTAGACAAAGACGTAGACAAAGCCGGGTCAATGACGCAGACGAAGAGGAAGCCGACGACGGAGACAAAGACGGTGACAAAGACGTAGACAAAGACGGAGCCAAAGACGGAGACAAAGACGGAGACAAATATGGAGACACAGACGGAGACAAATACAGAGACGAAGACGGTCGCAAAGAATGGATACACAGACGGATACAAATACGGAGACAAAGACATGCACAAAGACGGAGACAGAGACGAAGACAAAGACGGAGACAGAGTGTAATACAGAGACAAAGACAGAGACACAGACGTAGACAAAGACGGAGACATGGACGGAGACAAAGACGGAGACAAAGACGTAGACAAAGACGGAGACAAAGACGGAGACAAAGGCGGTGACAAAGACGGAGACAAAGGCGGAGACGAAGAGGAAGACGAGGACGGAGACAAAGACGGAGACATGGACGGAGACAAAGACGGAGGCAAAGACGGAGACAGAGACAGAGGCACAGGCGGAGACAGAGACACAGACAGAGACAGAGACAGAGAGAGGCGCGCATGAGACAGAGACCGAGACAAAGGCCGGAGACACGGACGGAGACAAAGACGGAGACAAAGGCGGAGACAAAGATGGAGACACAGACGGAGGCAAAGACGGAGTCAAAGACGGAGACAAAGACGGAGACAATGACGGAGACGAAGAGGAAGACGACGACGGAGACAAAGACGGAGACAAAGACGGAGACAGAGACAGAGGCAGAGGCGGAGACAGAGACGGGAACAGAGACAGAGACAGAGATAGGGACAGAGACAGAGACGGAGACAGAGACAGAGACAGAGGCAGAGACAGAGACGGAGACAGAGACAGAGATGTAGCCAGAGACCGAGACAGAGGCAGAGACAGAGACAGAGACAGAAACAGAGGCAGAGACAGAGACACAGACAGAGACAGAGAGAGCGACAGAACCATAGGGGCAGGAGACAAAGGCGGTGACCCTGGGGCAGGAGACAAAGACGGAGACAAAGTCGGAAACAAACAGGAAAGCGAAGACGGAGACAAAGACGGACAAAAAGACGGAGACAAAGACGGAGACAGAGACCGAGACAGAGCCCGATACAGAGGCAGAGACATATATAGACACAGACAGAGACAGAGACAGAGACAGAGACAGAGACAGAGACAGAGACAGAGGCGCATGTGACAAAGACCGAGACAGAGGGGCAGGAGACATGGACGGAGACAAAGACAGAGACAAAGACGTAGACAAAGACGAAGACATGGACGGAGACGAAGACGGAGACAAAGACGTAGACAAAGACGGAGACAGAGACGAAGACAAAGACGGAGACAGAGTGTAATACAGAGACAAAGACAGAGACACAGACAGAGACAGAGACAGAGACAGAGACAGAGACAGGCACGGAGACGGAGACAGAGACGGGGACAGAGGCAGAGGCAGAGACAGAGACAGAGACAGGGACAGAGACAGAGACAGAGACAGGGATAGGGACAGAGCCCGATACAGAGGCAGAGACAGAGACATAGACACAGACAGAGACAGAGGCGCATGAGACAAAGACCGAGACTGAGGGGCAGGAGACATGGACGGAGACAAAGACGGAGACAAAGACGTAGACAAAGACGGAGACAAGGACGGTGACAAAGACGGTGACAAAGACGGAGACAAAGGCGGAGACAAAGACGGAGACAAAGACGGAGATGAAGAGGAAGACGACGACGGAGACAAAGACGTAGACAAAGACGTAGACAAAGACGGAGACTATGACGCAGACGAAGAGGAAGCCGACGTCGGAGACAAAGACGGTGACAAAGACGTAGACAAAGACGGAGGCAAAGACGGAGACAAAGACGGAGACAAATATGGAGACACAGACGGAGACAAATACAGAGACGAAGACGGTCGCAAGGATGGATACACAGACGGATACAAATACGGAGACAAAGACATTCACAAAGACGGAGACAGAGACGAAGACAAAGACGGAGACAGAGTGTAATACAGAGACAAAGACAGAGACACAGACAGAGACAGAGACAGAGACAGAGACAGAGACAGGCACGGAGACGGAGACAGAGACGGGGACAGAGACAGAGGCAGAGACAGAGACAGAGACAGGGACAGAGACAGAGACAGAGACAGGGACAGGGACAGAGCCCGATACAGAGGCAGAGACAGAGACATAGACACAGACAGAGACAGAGACAGAGACAGAGACAGAAACAGAGACAGGCACGGAGACGGAGACAGAGACGGGGACAGAGACAGAGGCAGAGACAGAGACAGAGACAGGGACAGAGACAGAGACAGAGACAGGGACAGGGACAGAGCCCGATACAGAGGCAGAGACAGAGACATAGACACAGACAGAGACAGAGGCGCATGAGACAAAGACCGAGACTGAGGGGCAGGAGACAAAGACGGAGACAAAGACGGAGATGAAGAGGAAGACGACGACGGAGACATAGACGGAGACAAAGACGGAGACAGAGACAGAGGCAGAGGCGGAGACAGAGACGGGAACAGAGACAGAGACAGAGATGTAGCCAGAGACCGAGACAGAGGCAGAGACAGAGACAGAGACAGAAACAGAGACAGAGACAGGGACAGGGACAGGGACAGAGACAGAGGGAAAGGGAGAGACGAAGACAGAGGGGCAGGAGACATGGACGGAGACAAAGACGCAGGCGAAGTGGAAGACGACGACGGAGACAAAGACGGTGACAAAGACGGCGACAAAGTCGGAGATAAGGATGGAGACAAAGACAGAGACAGAGGCAGAGACGGAGACAGAGACGGGAACAGAGACAGGGACAGAGATAGGGACAGAGACAGAGGCAGAGACAGAGACAGAGACAGAGACAGAGACAGACACACAGACAGAGACAGAGACAGAGACAGAGACAGAGACAGAGACAGAGACAGAGACAGAGACAGAGACAGAGACAGAGATAGAGACAGAGACAGAGACAGAGACAGAGACAGGGACAGAGACAGAGACAGAAATAGAGACAAAGACGGAGAAAAAGACGGAGGCAAAGACGGAGACAAAGACGGATACAAATATGGAGACACAGCCGGAGACAAATACAGAGACAAAGACGGTGACAAATATGGAGACGAAGACAGGCACAAAGACGGAGGCAAAGACAGAGACAAAGACGGTGACAAATATGGAGACAAAGACAGGCGCAAAGACGGAGGCAAAGACAGAGACAAAGACGGAGACAAAGACGAAGACAAAGACGGAGGCAAAGACGGAGACAAAGACGGAGACAAAGATGGTTACACAGACGGATACAAATACGGAGACAAAGACAGGCACAAAGACGGAGACAAAGACGAAGACAAAGACGGAGACAGAGTGTAATATAGAGACAGAGACAGAGACACAGACAGAGACAGAGACAGAGACAGAGACAGAGACAGAGACAGAGACACAGGTGCATGAGACAAAGACCTAGACAAAGGGGCAGGAGACATGGACGGAGACAAAGACGGTGACAAAGACGTAGACAAAGACGTAGACAAAGACGGAGACAATGACGCAGACGAAGAGGAAGCCGACGACGGAGACAAAGACGGTGACAAAGACGTAGACAAAGACGGAGCCAAAGACGGAGACAAAGACGGAGACAAATATGGAGACACAGACGGAGACAAATACAGAGACGAAGACGGTCGCAAAGAATGGATACACAGACGGATACAAATACGGAGACAAAGACATGCACAAAGACGGAGACAGAGACGAAGACAAAGACGGAGACAGAGTGTAATACAGAGACGAAGACAGAGACACAGACGTAGACAAAGACGGAGACATGGACGGAGACAAAGACGGAGACAAAGACGTAGACATAGACGGAGACAAAGACGGAGACAAAGGCGGTGACAAAGACGGAGACAAAGGCGGAGACGAAGAGGAAGACGAGGACGGAGACAAAGACGGAGACATGGACGGAGACAAAGACGGAGGCAAAGACGGAGACAGAGACAGAGGCATAGGCGGAGACAGAGACACAGACAGAGACAGAGACAGAGAGAGACGCGCATGAGACAGAGACCGAGACAAAGGCCGGAGACACGGACGGAGACAAAGACGGAGACAAAGGCGGAGACAAAGATGGAGACACAGACGGAGGCAAAGACGGAGACAAAGACGGAGACAATGACGGAGACGAAGAGGAAGACGACGACGGAGACAAAGACGGAGACAAAGACGGAGACAGAGACAGAGGCAGAGGCGGAGACAGAGACGGGAACAGAGACAGAGACAGAGATAGAGACAGAGACAGAGACGGAGACAGAGACAGAGACAGAGGCAGAGACAGAGACGGAGACAGAGACAGAGATGTAGCCAGAGACCGAGACAGAGGCAGAGACAGAGACAGAGACAGAAACAGAGGCAGAGACAGAGACACAGACAGAGACAGAGAGAGCGACAGAACCATAGGGGCAGGAGACAAAGGCGGTGACCCTGGGGCAGGAGACAAAGACGGAGACAAAGACGGAGACAAAGACGGAGACAAATAAGGTGACAAAGACGTAGACAAAGACGGAGACAAAGACGCTGACGAAGAGGAAGACGACGACGGAGACAAAGATGGTGACAAAGACGGAGACACAGACGGAGACAAAGATGGAGACAAAGACAGAGACAGAGACACAGGTGCATGAGACAAAGACCTAGACAAAGGGGCAGGAGACATGGACGGAGACAAAGACGGTGACAAAGACGTAGACAAAGACGTAGACAAAGACGGAGACAATGACGCAGACGAAGAGGAAGCCGACGACGGAGACAAAGACGGTGACAAAGACGTAGACAAAGACGGAGCCAAAGACGGAGACAAAGACGGAGACAAATATGGAGACACAGACGGAGACAAATACAGAGACGAAGACGGTCGCAAAGAATGGATACACAGACGGATACAAATACGGAGACAAAGACATGCACAAAGACGGAGACAGAGACGAAGACAAAGACGGAGATAGAGTGTAATACAGAGACAAAGACAGAGACACAGACGTAGACAAAGACGGAGACATGGACGGAGACAAAGACGGAGACAAAGACGTAGACAAAGACGGAGACAAAGACGGAGACAAAGGCGGTGACAAAGACGGAGACAAAGGCGGAGACGAAGAGGAAGACGAGGACGGAGACAAAGACGGAGACATGGACGGAGACAAAGACGGAGGCAAAGACGGAGAAAGAGACAGAGGCATAGGCGGAGACAGAGACACAGACAGAGACAGAGACAGAGAGAGACGCGCATGAGACAGAGACCGAGACAAAGGCCGGAGACACGGACGGAGACAAAGACGGAGACAAAGGCGGAGACAAAGATGGAGACACAGACGGAGGCAAAGACGGAGACAAAGACGGAGACAAAGACGGAGACAATGACGGATACGAAGAGGAAGACGACGACGGAGACAAAGACGGAGACAAAGACGGAGACAGAGACAGAGGCAGAGGCGGAGACAGAGACGGGAACAGAGACAGAGACAGAGATAGTGACAGAGACAGAGACGGAGACAGAGACAGAGACAGAGGCAGAGACAGAGACGGAGACAGAGACAGAGATGTAGCCAGAGACCGAGACAGAGGCAGAGACAGAGACAGAGACAGAAACAGAGGCAGAGACAGAGACACAGACAGAGACAGAGAGAGCGACAGAACCATAGGGGCAGGAGACAAAGGCGGTGACCCTGGGGCAGGAGACAAAGACGGAGACAAAGACGGAGACAAAGACGGAGACAAATAAGGTGACAAAGACGTAGACAAAGACGGAGACAAAGACGCTGACGAAGAGGAAGACGACGACGGAGACAAAGATGGTGACAAAGACGGAGACACAGACGGAGACAAAGATGGAGACAAAGACAGAGACAGAGGCAGAGGCGGAGACAGAGACGGGAACAGAGACAGAGACAGAGATAGGGACAGAGACAGAGGCTGAGACAGAGACAGAGACAGAGAAAGAGACAGAGACAGAAACAGAGACAGACACAGACACAGACACAGAGACAGAGACAGAGACAGAGACAGAGACAGAGACACAGACAGAGACAGGGACAGAGACAGAGACAGAGACAGAGACAGTGACAGAGACAGAGACAGAGATAGAGACAAAGACGGAGGCAAAGACAGAGACAAAGACGGAGACAAAGACGGTGACAAAGGCGTAGACAAAGACGTAGACAAAGACGGAGACAATGACGCAGACGAAGAGGAAGCCGACGACGGAGACAAAGACGGTGACAAAGACGTAGACAAAGACGGAGGCAAAGACGGAGACAAAGACGGAGACAAATATGGAGACACAGACGGAGACAAATACAGAGACGAAGACGGTCGCAAGGATGGATACACAGACGGATACAAATACGGAGACAAAGACATTCACAAAGACGGAGACAGAGACGAAGACAAAGACGGAGACAGAGTGTAATACAGAGACAAAGACAGAGACACAGACAGAGACAGAGACAGAGACAGAGACAGGCACGGAGACGGAGACAGAGACGGGGACAGAGACAGAGGCAGAGACAGAGACAGAGACAGGGACAGAGACAGAGACAGAGACAGGGACAGGGACAGAGCCCGATACAGAGGCAGAGACAGAGACATAGACACAGACAAAGACAGAGGCGCATGAGACAAAGACCGAGACTGAGGGGCAGGAGACATGGACGGAGACAAAGACGGAGACAAAGACGTAGACAAAGACGGAGACAAGGACGGAGACAAAGACGGTGACAAAGACGGAGACAAAGGCGGAGACAAAGACGGAGACAAAGACGGAGATGAAGAGGAAGACGACGACGGAGACAGAGACAGAGACAGAGACAGAGACAGAGACACAGACAGAGACAGGGACAGAGACAGAGATGTAGCCAGAGACCGAGACAGAGGCAGAGACAGAGACAGAGACAGAAACAGAGGCAGAGACAGAGACACAGACAGAGACAGAGAGAGCGACAGAACCATAGGGGCAGGAGACAAAGGCGGTGACCCTGGGGCAGGAGACAAAGACGGAGACAAAGTCGGAAACAAACAGGAAAGCGAAGACGGAGACAAAGACGGACACAAAGACGGAGACAAAGACGGAGACAGAGACCGAGACAGAGCCCGATACAGAGGCAGAGACAGATATAGACACAGACAGAGACAGAGACAGAGACAGAGACAGAGACAGAGGCGCATGTGACAAAGACCGAGACAGAGGGGCAGGAGACATGGACGGAGACAAAGACGGAGACACAGACGGAGACAAATACAGAGACAAAGGCGGTGACAAATATGGAGACAAAGACAGGCACAAAGACGGAGACAAAGACAGAGACAAAGACGGAGTCTAAGACGAAGGCAAAGACGGAGACAGAGTGTAATATAGAGACAGAGACAGAGACAGAGACACAGGTGCATGAGACAAAGACCGAGACAAAGACGGAGACGAAGAGGAAGACGACGACGGAGACAAAGACGGAGACAAAGACGGAGACAGAGACAGAGGCAGAGGCGGAGACAGAGACGGGAACAGAGACAGAGACAGAGATAGGGACAGAGACAGGGACGGAGACAGAGACAGAGGCAGAGACAGAGACAATGACGGAGACAAAGACGAAGACAAAGACGGAGGCAAAGACGGAGACAAAGACGGAGACAAAGATGGTTACACAGACGGATACAAATACGGAGACAAAGACAGGCACAAAGACGGAGACAAAGACGAAGACAAAGACGAAGACAAAGACGGAGACAGAGTGTAATATAGAGACAGAGACAGAGACACAGACAGAGACAGAGACAGAGACAGAGACACAGGTGCATGAGACAAAGACCTAGACAAAGGGGCAGGAGACATGGACGGAGACAAAGACGGTGACAAAGACGTAGACAAAGACGTAGACAAAGACGGAGACAATGACGCAGACGAAGATGAAGCCGACGACGGAGACAAAGACGGTGACAATGACGTAGACAAAGACGGAGGCAAAGACGGAGACAAAGACGGAGACAAATATGGAGACACAGACGGAGACAAATACAGAGACGAAGACGGTCGCAAGGATGGATACACAGACGGATACAAATACGGAGACAAAGACATTCACAAAGACGGAGACAGAGACGAAGACAAAGACGGAGACAGAGTGTAATACAGAGACAAAGACAGAGACACAGACAGAGACAGAGACAGAGACAGAGACAGAGACAGAGACAGAGACAGAGACAGAGACAGAGACAGAGACAGAGACAGAGACAGAGACAGAGACAGAGACAGAGACAGAGATGGAGACAGAGACGGAGACAGAGACAGAGACTGAGACAGAGACAGAGACAGAGACTGAGACTGAGACAGAGACAGGGATGGAGCCAGAGACAGAGACAGAGACAGAGACAAAGACGGAGACGGAGACAGAGACAGGGACAGAGACAGAGACAGAGACAGAGACAGAGACAGAGACAGAGACAGAGACAGAGACAGAGACAGAGACAGAGACAGAGACAGAGACAGAGACGTAGACAAAGACGGAGGCAAAGACGGAGCCAAAGACGGAGACAAATATGGAGACACAGACGGAGACAAATACAGAGACAAAGGCGGTGACAAATATGGAGACAAAGACAGGCACAAAGACGGAGACAAAGACAGAGACAAAGACGGAGTCTAAGACGAAGGCAAAGACGGAGACAGGGTGTAATATAGAGACAGAGACAGAGACAGAGACACAGGTGCATGAGACAAAGACCGAGACAAAGAGCCAGGAGACATGGACGGAGACAAAGACGATGACAAAGACGTAGCCAAAGACGTAGACAAAGACGGAGACAAAGACGGACACAAAGATGGAGACAAAGACAGAGACATATCTGGAGACACAGACGGAGACAAATACAGAGACAAAGGCGGTGACAAATATGGAGACAAAGACAGGCACAAAGACGGAGACAAAGACAGAGACAAAGACGGAGACTAAGACGAAGACAAAGACGGAGGCAAAGACGGAGACAAAGACGGAGACAAAGATGGTTACACAGACGGATACAAATACGGAGACAAAGACAGGCACAAAGACGGAGACAAAGACGAAGGCAAAGACGGAGACAGAGTGTAATATAGAGACAGAGACAGAGACACAGGTGCATGAGACAAAGACCGAGACAAAGGGGCAGGAGACATGGACGGAGACAAAGACGATGACAAAGACGTAGCCAAAGGCGTTGACAAAGACGGAGACAATGACGGAGACAAAGATGGAGACAAAGGCAGAGACAAAGATGGAGACAGAGACAGAGACAGAGACAGAGACAGAGACTGAGACAGAGACAGAGGCAGAGACAGAGACAGAGACAGAGACAGAGACAGGGACAGAGACAGAGACAGAGACAGAGACAGAGATAGAGACAGAGACAGAGACAGAGATGGAGACAGAGACAGAGACAGAGACAGAGACAGAGACTGAGACAGAGACAGAGACTGAGACTGAGACAGAGACAGAGACGGAGACAGAGACCTGGACAGAGACAGAGACAGAGACAGAGACAGAGACAGAGACAGAGACAGAGACAGAGACAGAGACAGAGACAGAGACAGAGACAGAGACAGAGACAGAGACAGAGACAGAGACAGAGACAGGGACAGAGACAGAGGCGCATGAGACAAAGACCGAGACAGAGGGGCAGGAGACATGGACGGAGACAAAGACGGTGAGAAAGACGTAGACAAAGACGTAGACAGACGTAGACAGAGACAAATATGGAGACACAGACGGAGGCAAATACAGAGACAAAGATGGAGACAAAGACAGAGACAAATACAGAGACAAAGGCGGTGACAAATATGGAGACAAAGACAGGCACAAAGACGGAGACCAAGACAGAGACAAAGACGGAGACTAAGACGAAGACAAAGACGGAGACAAAGACGGAGACAAAGACGTAGACAAAGACGGAGGCATAGACGGAGCCAAAGACGGAGACAAATATGGAGACACAGACGGGGACAAATACAGAGACAAAGGCGGTGACAAATATGGAGACAAAGACAGGCACAAAGACGGAGACAAAGACAGAGACAAAGACGGAGACTAAGACGAAGACAAAGACGGAGGCAAAGACGGAGACAAAGACGGAGACAAAGACGAAGACAAAGACGGAGACAGAGTGTAATACAGAGACAGAGACAGAGACAGAGACAGAGACAGAGACACAGACAGAGACAGAGACAGAGACAGAGACAGAGACAGAGACGGAGACGGAGACGGAGCAGAGACATGGACAGAGACATGGACAGAGACAGAGGCAGAGACAGAGACAGAGACAGAGACAGAGACAGAGATGGAGGCAGAGACAGAGACAGAGGCAGAGACAGAGACAGAGACAGAGACAGAGACAGAGACAGGGACAGAGACAGAGACAGCGACAGAGACAGAGATGGAGACAGAGACAGAGACAGAGACAGAGACTGAGACAGAGACAGAGATGGAGCCAGAGACAGAGACAGAGACAAAGACAGAGACAGGGACAGAGACAGAGACAGAGACAGGGACCGGGACAGAGCCCGATACAGAGGCAGAGACAGAGACATAGACACAGACAGAGACAGAGGCGCATGAGACAAAGACCGAGACAGAGGGGCAGGAGACATGGACGGAGACAAAGACGGTGACAAAGACGTAGACAAAGACGTAGACAGACGTAGACAGAGACAAATATGGAGACACAGACGGAGACAAATACAGAGACAAAGACGGTGACAAATATGGAGACAAAGACAGGCACAAAGACGGAGACAAAGACAGAGACAAAGACGGAGACAAAGATGAAGACAAAGACGGAGGCAAAGACGGAGACAAAGACGGAGACAAAGACAGAGACAAAGATGGAGACAAAGACAGAGACAAAGACAGAGACAGAGACAGAGATGGAGACAGAGACAGAGACAGAGACAGAGACAGGGATGGAGCCAGAGACAGAGACAGAGACAGAGACAAAGACGGAGACGGAGACAGAGACAGGGACAGAGACAGAGACAGGGATGGAGCCAGAGACAGAGACAGAGACAGAGACAAAGACGGAGACGGAGACAGAGACAGAGACAGAGACAGAGACAGAGACAGAGACAGAGACAGAGACAGAGACAGAGACAGAGACAGAGACAGAGACAGAGACAGAGACAGAGACAGAGACAGAGACAGAGACAGAGACAGAGACAGAGACAGAGACAGAGACAGAGACAGAGACAGAGACAGAGACAGAGGCGTAGACAAAGACGGAGACAGCCACGGAGACAGAGACAGAGATGGAGACAGACAGAGACAGAGACAGGGACGTGGACAGAGACAGAGGCAGAGACAGAGACAGAGACAGGCACAGAGACAGAGACAGAGACAGAGACAGAGACAGAGACAGAGACAGAGACGGAGACGGAGACAGAGGCAGGGACAGAGACAGAGGCAGAGACAGAGACAGAGACAGCGACAGAGACAGAGACAGAGATGGAGACAGAGACAGAGACAGAAACAGAGACAGAGACAGAGATGGAGACAGAGACAGAGACAGAGACAGAGACAGAGACAGAGACGGAGACGGAGACAGAGACGGGGACAGAGACAGAGACAGAGACAGAGACAGAGACAGAGACAGAGACAGAGACAGAGACAGAGACAGAGACAGAGACGGAGACGGAGACAGAGACGAGGACAGAGACAGAGACAGAGACATAGACAGAGACGGAGACGGAGACAGAGACGAGGACAGAGACAGAGACAGAGACATAGACAGAGACAGAGACAGAGACAGAGACAGAGACAGAGACAGAGACAGAGACAGAGACAGAGACAGAGACAGAGACGGGGACAGAGACAGAGACAGAGACAGAGACAGAGACAGAGACAGAGACAGAGACAGAGACAGAGACAGAGACAGAGACGGAGACGGAGACAGAGACGAGGACAGAGACAGAGACAGAGACATAGACAGAGACAGAGACAGAGACAGAGACAGAGACAGAGACAGAGACAGAGACAGAGACAGAGACAGAGATGGAGACAGAGACAGAGACAGAGACGGAGACAGAGACGGAGACGGAGACGGAGACGGGGACAGAGACAGAGACAGAGACAGAGACAGAGACAGAGACAGAGACAGAGACAGAGACAGAGACAGAGACAGAGACAGAGACAGAGACAGAGACAGAGACAGAGACAGAGACAGAGACAGAGACAGAGACAGAGACAGAGACAGAGACAGAGACGGAGACGGTGACAGAGACACAGACAGAGACACAGGTGCATGAGACAAAGACCGAGGCAAAGGGGCAGGAGACATGGACGGAGAGAAAGACGGTGACAAAGACGTAGACAAAGACGTAGACAAAGACGGAGACAATGACGCAGACGAAGAGGAAGACGACGACGGAGACAAAGACGGCGACAAAGACGGAGACAAAGACAGAGACAAAGATGGAGACAAAGACAGAGACAAAGACAGAGACAGAGACAGAGACAGAGACAGAGGCAGAGATAGAGACAGAGACAGAGACACAGACAGAGACAGAGACAGAGACAGAGACAGAGACACAGATGGAGACAGAGACAGAGACGGAGACAGAGACAGAGACAGAGACAGAGACTGAGACAGAGACAGAGATGGAGACAGAGACAGAGACAGAGACAGAGACAGAGACGGAGACGGAGAAAGAGACGGGGACAGAGACAGAGACAGGGACAGAGACAGAGACAGAGACAGGGATAGGGACAGAGCCCGATACAGAGGCAGAGCCAGAGACATAGACACAGACAGAGACAGAGGCGCATGAGACAAAGACGGTGACAAAGACGGAGACAAAGGCAGAGACGAAGAGGAAGACGAGGACGGAGACAAAGGCGGAGACAAAGACGGAGACGAAGAGGAAGACGACGACGAAGACAAAGACGGAGACAAAGACGGAGACAGAGACAGAGGCAGAGGCGGAGACAGAGACGGGAACAGAGACAGAGACAGAGATAGGGACAGAGACAGAGACGGAGACAGAGGCAGAGACAGAGGCAGAGACGGAGACAGAGACAGAGGCAGAGACAGAGATGGAGCCAGAGACAGAGACAGAGGCAGAGACAGAGACAGAGACAGGGACAGAGACAGAGACAGGGACAGAGACTGAGACAGAGACAGAGATGGAGCCAGAGACAGAGACAGAGACAGAGACGGAGACGGAGCAGAGACATGGACAGAGACATGGACATAGACAGAGACAGAGACAGAGACAGAGACAGAGACAGAGACAGAGACAGAGACAGAGGCGTAGACAAAGACGGAGACAGCCACGGAGACAGAGACAGAGATGGAGACAGACAGAGACAGAGACAGGGACGTGGACAGAGGCAGAGGCAGAGACAGAGACAGAGACAGGCACAGAGACAGAGACAGAGACAGAGACAGAGACAGAGACAGAGACGGAGACGGAGACAGAGGCAGGGACAGAGACAGAGGCAGAGACAGAGACAGAGACAGCGACAGAGACAGAGACAGAGATGGAGACAGAGACAGAGACAGAAACAGAGACAGAGACAGAGATGGAGACAGAGACAGAGACAGAGACAGAGACAGAGACAGAGACGGAGACGGAGACAGAGACGGGGACAGAGACAGAGACAGAGACAGAGACAGAGACAGAGACAGAGACAGAGACAGAGACAGAGACAGAGACAGAGACAGAGACGGAGACGGAGACAGAGACGAGGACAGAGACAGAGACAGAGACATAGACAGAGACAGAGACAGAGACAGAGACAGAGACAGAGACAGAGACAGAGACAGAGACAGAGACAGAGATGGAGACAGAGACAGAGACAGAGACGGAGACAGAGACGGAGACGGAGACGGAGACGGGGACAGAGACAGAGACAGAGACAGAGACAGAGACAGAGACAGAGACAGAGACAGAGACAGAGACAGAGACAGAGACAGAGACAGAGACAGAGACAGAGACAGAGACGGAGACGGTGACAGAGACACAGACAGAGACACAGGTGCATGAGACAAAGACCGAGGCAAAGGGGCAGGAGACATGGACGGAGAGAAAGACGGTGACAAAGACGTAGACAAAGACGTAGACAAAGACGGAGACAATGACGCAGACGAAGAGGAAGACGACGACGGAGACAAAGACGGCGACAAAGACGGAGACAAAGACAGAGACAAAGATGGAGACAAAGACAGAGACAAAGACAGAGACAGAGACAGAGACAGAGACAGAGGCAGAGATAGAGACAGAGACAGAGACAGAGACAGAGACAGAGACAGAGACAGAGACAGAGACACAGATGGAGACAGAGACAGAGACGGAGACAGAGACAGAGACAGAGACAGAGACTGAGACAGAGACAGAGATGGAGACAGAGACAGAGACAGAGACAGAGACAGAGACGGAGACGGAGAAAGAGACGGGGACAGAGACAGAGACAGGGACAGAGACAGAGACAGAGACAGGGATAGGGACAGAGCCCGATACAGAGGCAGAGCCAGAGACATAGACACAGACAGAGACAGAGGCGCATGAGACAAAGACGGTGACAAAGACGGAGACAAAGGCAGAGACGAAGAGGAAGACGAGGACGGAGACAAAGGCGGAGACAAAGACGGAGACGAAGAGGAAGACGACGACGAAGACAAAGACGGAGACAAAGACGGAGACAGAGACAGAGGCAGAGGCGGAGACAGAGACGGGAACAGAGACAGAGACAGAGATAGGGACAGAGACAGAGACGGAGACAGAGGCAGAGACAGAGGCAGAGACGGAGACAGAGACAGAGGCAGAGACAGAGATGGAGCCAGAGACAGAGACAGAGGCAGAGACAGAGACAGAGACAGGGACAGAGACAGAGACAGGGACAGAGACTGAGACAGAGACAGAGATGGAGCCAGAGACAGAGACAGAGACAGAGACGGAGACGGAGCAGAGACATGGACAGAGACATGGACATAGACAGAGACAGAGACAGAGACAGAGACAGAGACAGAGACAGAGACAGAGACAGGGACGTGGACAGAGGCAGAGGCAGAGACAGAGACAGAGACAGGCACAGAGACAGAGACAGAGACAGAGACAGAGACAGAGACGGAGACGGAGACAGAGGCAGGGACAGAGACAGAGGCAGAGACAGAGACAGAGACAGAGACAGAGACAGAGACGGAGACGGAGACAGAGGCAGGGACAGAGACAGAGGCAGAGACAGAGACAGAGACAGCGACAGAGACAGAGACACAGATGGAGACAGAGACAGAGACAGAAACAGAGACAGAGACAGAGATGGAGACAGAGACAGAGACAGAGACAGAGACAGAGACAGAGACGGAGACGGAGACAGAGACGGGGACAGAGACAGAGACAGAGACAGAGACAGAGACAGAGACAGAGACAGAGACAGAGACAGAGACAGAGACAGAGACAGAGACGGAGACGGAGACAGAGACGAGGACAGAGACAGAGACAGAGACATAGACAGAGACAGAGACAGAGACAGAGACAGAGACAGAGACAGAGACAGAGACAGAGACAGAGACAGAGATGGAGACAGAGACAGAGACAGAGACGGAGACAGAGACGGAGACGGAGACGGAGACGGGGACAGAGACAGAGACAGAGACAGAGACAGAGACAGAGACAGAGACAGAGACAGAGACAGAGACAGAGACAGAGACAGAGACAGAGACAGAGACAGAGACAGAGACGGAGACGGTGACAGAGACACAGACAGAGACACAGGTGCATGAGACAAAGACCGAGGCAAAGGGGCAGGAGACATGGACGGAGAGAAAGACGGTGACAAAGACGTAGACAAAGACGTAGACAAAGACGGAGACAATGACGCAGACGAAGAGGAAGACGACGACGGAGACAAAGACGGCGACAAAGACGGAGACAAAGACAGAGACAAAGATGGAGACAAAGACAGAGACAAAGACAGAGACAGAGACAGAGACAGAGACAGAGGCAGAGATAGAGACAGAGACAGAGACAGAGACAGAGACAGAGACAGAGACAGAGACAGAGACACAGATGGAGACAGAGACAGAGACGGAGACAGAGACAGAGACAGAGACAGAGACTGAGACAGAGACAGAGATGGAGACAGAGACAGAGACAGAGACAGAGACAGAGACGGAGACGGAGAAAGAGACGGGGACAGAGACAGAGACAGGGACAGAGACAGAGACAGAGACAGGGATAGGGACAGAGCCCGATACAGAGGCAGAGCCAGAGACATAGACACAGACAGAGACAGAGGCGCATGAGACAAAGACGGTGACAAAGACGGAGACAAAGGCAGAGACGAAGAGGAAGACGAGGACGGAGACAAAGGCGGAGACAAAGACGGAGACGAAGAGGAAGACGACGACGAAGACAAAGACGGAGACAAAGACGGAGACAGAGACAGAGGCAGAGGCGGAGACAGAGACGGGAACAGAGACAGAGACAGAGATAGGGACAGAGACAGAGACGGAGACAGAGGCAGAGACAGAGGCAGAGACGGAGACAGAGACAGAGGCAGAGACAGAGATGGAGCCAGAGACAGAGACAGAGGCAGAGACAGAGACAGAGACAGGGACAGAGACAGAGACAGGGACAGAGACTGAGACAGAGACAGAGATGGAGCCAGAGACAGAGACAGAGACAGAGACGGAGACGGAGCAGAGACATGGACAGAGACATGGACATAGACAGAGGCAGAGACAGAGACAGAGACAGAGACAGAGACAGAGACAGAGACAGAGACAGAGACAGAGACAGAGACAGAGATGGAGACAGAGACAGAGGCAGAGACAGAGACAGAGACAGAGACAGAGACAGAGACAGAGACAGAAATGGAGACAGAGACAGAGACAGAGACAAGGACTGAGACAGAGACAGAGACTGAGACTGAGACAGAGACAGAGATGGAGCCAGAGACAGAGACAGAGACAGAGACAAAGACGGAGACGGAGACAGAGACAGGGACAGAGACAGAGACAGAGACAGAGACAGAGACAGAGACAGAGACAGAGTCAGAGACAGAGACAGAGACAGAGACAGAGACAGAGACAGAGACAGAGACAGAGACAGAGACAGAGAGAGAGACGTAGACAAAGACGGAGGCAAAGACGGAGACAAAGACGGAGACAAATATGGAGACACAGACGGAGACAAATACAGAGACAAAGGCGGTGACAAATATGGAGACAAAGACAGGCACAAAGACGGAGACAAAGACAGAGACAAAGACGGAGACTAAGACGAAGACAAAGACGGAGGCAAAGACGGAGACAAAGACGGAGACAAAGATGGTTACACAGACGGATACAAATACGGAGACAAAGACAGGCACAAAGACGGAGACAAAGACGAAGGCAAAGACGGAGACAGAGTGTAATATAGAGACAGAGACAGAGACACAGACAGAGACAGAGACAGAGACACAGGTGCATGAGACAAAGACCGAGACAAAGGGGCAGGAGACATGGACGGAGTCAAAGACGATGACAAAGACGTAGCCAAAGACGTAGGCAAAGACGGAGACAAAGACGGAGACAAAGATGGAGACAAAGACAGAGACAAAGACGGAGACAGAGACAGAGACAGAGACAGAGACAGAGACAGAGACAGAGACAGAGACAGAGACAGAGACAGAGACAGAGACAGAGACAGAGACAGAGACAGAGACAGAGACAGAGACAGAGACAGAGACAGAGACAGAGACAGAGACAGAGACAGAGACAGAGACGGAGACGGAGCAGAGACATGGACAGAGACATGGACAGAGACAGAGGCAGAGACAGAGACAGAGACAGAGACAGAGACAGAGACAGAGACAGGGACAGAGACAGAGACAGAGACAGAGACAGAGACAGAGACAGAGACAGAGACAGAGACAGAGACAGAGACAGAGACAGAGACAGAGACAGAGACAGAGGCAGAGACAGAGACAGAGACAGAGACAGGGACAGAGACAGAGACAGGGACAGAGACAGAGACAGAGACAGAGACAGAGACAGAGACAGAGACAGAGGCTGAGACAGAGACAGAGACAGAGACAGGGACAGAGACAGAGACAGGGACAGAGACAGAGACAGATCAGAGACAGAGGCAGAGACAGAGACAGAGACAGAGACAGAGACAGGGACAGAGACAGAGACAGGGACAGAGCCCGATACAGAGGGAGAGACAGAGACAGAGACAGAGACAGAGACACAGGTGCATGAGACAAAGACCGAGACAAAGGGGCAGGAGACATGGACGGAGACAAAGACGATGACAAAGACGTAGCCAAAGACGTAGACAAAGACGGAGACAAAGACGGAGACAAAGATGGAGACAAAGACAGAGACAAAGACGGAGACAGAGACGGAGACAAAGATGGAGACAAAGACAGAGACAAAGACGGAGACAGAGACAGAGACAGAGACAGAGACAGAGACAGAGACAGAGACAGAGACAGAGACAGAGACAGAGACAGAGACAGAGACAGAGACAGAGACAGAGACAGAGACAGAGGCAGAGACAGAGACAGAGACAGAGACAGGGACAGAGACACAGACAGGGACAGAGCCCGATACAGAGGCAGAGACAGAGACATAGACACAGACAGAGACAGAGGCGCATGAGACAAAGACCGAGACAGAGGGGCAGGAGACATGGACGGAGACAAAGACGGTGACAAAGGCGTAGACAAAGACGTAGACAGACGTAGACAGAGACAAATATGGAGACACAGACGGAGACAAATACAGAGACAAAGACGGTGACAAATATGGAGACAAAGACAGGCACAAAGACGGAGACAAAGACAGAGACAAAGACGGAGACAAAGACGGAGACAAAGACGAAGACAAAGACGGAGGCAAAGACGGAGACAAAGACGGAGACAAAGATGGTTACACAGACGGATACAAATACGGAGACAAAGACAGGCACAAAGACGGAGACAGAGACGAAGACAAAGACGGAGACAGAGTGTAATATAGAGACAGAGACAGAGACAGAGACACAGACAGAGACAGAGACAGAGACAGAGACAGAGACAGAGACACAGGTGCATGAGACAAAGACCGAGACAAAGGGGCAGGAGACATGGACGGAGAGAAAGACGGTGACAAAGACGTAGACAAAGACGGAGACAATGACGCAGACGAAGAGGAAGACGACGACGGAGACAAAGACGGCGACAAAGACGGAGACAAAGACAGAGACAAAGATGGAGACAAAGACGGAGACAGAGACAGGGACAGAGACAGAGACAGAGACAGAGACAGAGACAGAGACAGAGACAGAGACAGAGACAGAGACAGAGACAGAGACAAAGACAGAGACAGAGACAGAGACAGAGACAGAGACAGAGACAGAGACAGAGACGTAGACAAAGACGGAGACAAAGACGGAGACAAAGATGGTTACACAGACGGATACAAATACGGAGACAAAGACAGGCACAAAGACGGAGACAAAGACGAAGGCAAAGACGGAGACAGAGTGTAATATAGAGACAGAGACAGAGACACAGACAGAGACAGAGACAGAGACAGAGGCACAGGTGCACGAGACAAAGACAGAGACAAAGGGGCAGGAGACATGGACGGAGACAAAGACGATGACAAAGACGTAGCCAAAGACGTAGACAAAGACGGAGACAAAGACGGAGACAAAGATGGAGACAAAGGCAGAGACAAAGACGGAGACAGAGACAGAGACAGAGACAGAGACAGAGACTGAGACAGAGACAGAGACAGAGACAGAGACAGAGACAGGGACAGGGACAGAGACAGACACAGAGACTGAGACAGAGACAGAGATGGAGCCAGAGACAGAGACAGAGACAGAGACGGAGACGGAGCAGAGACATAGACAGAGACATGGACAGAGACAGAGGCAGAGACAGAGACAGAGACAGAGACAGAGACAGAGACAGAGACAGAGACAGAGGCAGGGACAGAGACAGAGACAGAGACAGAGACAGAGATGGAGACAGAGACAGAGACAGAGACAGAGACAGAGACTGAGACAGAGACAGAGACTGAGACTGAGACAGAGACAGAGATGGAGCCAGAGACAGAGACAGAGACAAAGACGGAGACGGAGACAGAGACAGGGACAGAGACACAGACAGAGACAAAAACGGAGACAGCCACAGAGACAGAGACAGAGATGGCGACAGACAGAGACAGAGACAGAGACAGAGACAGAGACAGAGACAGAGACAGAGACAGAGATGGAGACAGAGACAGAGACAGAGACAGAGACAGAGACAGGGACCGGGACAGAGCACGATACAGAGGCAGAGACAGAGACATAGACACAGACAGAGACAGAGGCGCATGAGACAAAGACCGAGACTGAGGGGCAGGAGACATGGACGGAGACAGATACAGAGATGGAGACAGAGACAGAGACAGAGACAGAGACAGGGACAGAGACGGAGACGGAGACGGAGACAGAGACGGGGACAGAGACAGAGGCAGAGACAGAGACAGAGACAGGCACAGAGACAGAGACAGAGACTGAGACAGAGAAAGAGACTGAGACTGAGACAGAGACAGAGATGGAGCCAGAGACAGAGACAGAGACAAAGACGGAGACGGAGACAGAGACAGGGACAGAGACAGAGACAGAGACAAAGACGGAGACAGCCACAGAGACAGAGACAGAGATGGAGACAGACAGAGACAGAGACAGAGACAGAGACAGAGACAGAGACAGAGACAGAGACAGAGACAGAGACAGAGATGGAGACAGAGACAGAGACAGAGACAGAGACAGAGACAAAGACGGAGACGGAGACAGAGACAGGGACAGAGACAGAGGCAGAGACAGAGACAGAGACAGCGACAGAGACAGAGACAGAGATGGAGACAGAGACAGAGACAGAGACAGAGACAGAGACAGAGATGGAGACAGAGACAGAGACAGAGACAAAGACAGAGACGGAGACGGAGACAGAGACGGGGACAGAGACAGGGACAGAGACAGAGACAGAGACAGAGACAGAGACAGAGACAGAGACAGAGACAGAGACAGAGACAGAGACAGAGACAGAGACAGAGACAGAGACAGAGACAGAGACAGAGACAGAGACAGAGACAGAGACAGAGACACAGACAGAGACAGAGACAGAGACACAGACAGAGACAGAGACAGAGACAGAGACAGAGACAGAGACAGAGACAGAGACAGAGACAGATACAGAGACTGAGGCTGAGACAGAGACAGGGATGGAGCCAGAGACAGAGACAGAGACAAAGACGGAGACGGAGACAGAGACAGGGACAGAGACAGAGGCAGAGACAGAGACAGAGACAGAGACAGCGACAGAGACAGAGACAGAGATGGAGACAGAGACAGAGACAGAGACAGAGACAGAGACAGAGACAGAGATGGAGACAGAGACAGAGACAGAGACAGAGACAGAGACAGAGACCGAGACGGAGACGGAGACAGAGACGAGGACAGAGACAGAGACAGAGACATAGACATAGACAGAGACAGAGACAGAGACAGAGACAGAGACAGAGAGAGAGACAGAGACAGAGACAGAGACAGAGACAGAGACAGAGACAGAGACAGAGACGGAGACGGAGACAGAGACGGGGACAGAGACAGGGACAGAGACAGAGACAGAGACAGAGACAGAGACAGAGACAGAGACAGAGACAGAGACAGAGACAGAGACGGGGACAGAGACAGAGACAGGGACAGAGACAGAGACAGAGACAGAGACTGAGACAGAGACAGAGATGGAGCCAGAGACAGAGACAGAGACAGAGACGGAGACGGAGCAGAGACATGGACAGAGACATGGACAGAGACAGAGGCAGAGACAGAGACAGAGACAGAGACAGATACAGAGATAGAGACAGAGACAGAGACAGAGACAGAGACAGAGACAGAGATGGAGACAGAGACAGAGGCAGAGACAGAGACAGAGACAGAGACAGAGACAGAGACAGAGACAGAGACTGAGACAGAGACAGAGACTGAGACTGAGACAGAGACAGAGATGGAGCCAGAGACAGAGACAGAGAAAGAGACAGAGACGGAGACAAAAACAGAGACAAGTAGGAAGACAAAGACGGAGAAAAAGACGGAGACAAAGACCGAGACCAAGACGGAGGCAAAGACGGAGACAAAGATGGAGACACAGACAGAGACAAATACGGAGAAAAAAGGCAGAGACAAAGGCGGAGACAGAGACAGAAGCAGAGTCCGATACGGAGACGGAGACAGAGACACAGACACAGACAGAGACAGAGACAGAGACAGAGACAGAGGCAGAGACACAGACAGAGACAGAGACAGAGACAGAGGTGCATGAGACAAAGCCCGAGACATAGGGGCAGGAGACATAAACGGAGACAAAGGCGGAGACAAAGAGGAAGACAACGACGGAGACAAAGACGGAGACAAAGACGGATACAAAGACAGAGACAGAGACAGAGACAGAGACAGAGACAGAGACAGAGACAAAGACAGAGACAGAGACAGAGACAGAGACAGAGACAGAGACAGAGACAGAGACAGAGACAGGGACAGGGACAGAGACAGAGACAGAGACTGAGACAGAGACAGAGATGGAGACAGAGACAGAGACAGAGACAGAGACAGAGACAGAGACAGAGACAGAGACAGAGATGGAGACAGAGACAGAGGCAGAGACATAGACAGAGACAGAGACAGAGACAGAGACAGAGACAGAGACTGAGACAGAGACAGAGACTGAGACTGAGACAGAGACAGAGATGGAGCCAGAGACAGAGACAGAGACAAAGACGGAGACGGAGCAGAGACATGGACAGAGACATGGACAGAGACAGAGGCAGAGACAGAGACAGAGACAGAGACAGAGACAGAGACAGAGACAGAGACAGAGACAGAGACAGAGACAGAGACAGAGACAGAGACAGAGACAGAGACAGAGACAAAGACAGAGACAGAGACAGAGACAGAGACAGAGACAGAGACAGAGACAGAGACAGAGACAGGGACAGGGACAGAGACAGAGACAGAGACTGAGACAGAGACAGAGATGGAGACAGAGACAGAGACAGAGACAGAGACAGAGACAGAGACAGAGACAGGGACAGAGACAGAGACAGAGACAGAGACAGAGACAGAGACGGAGACGGAGACAGAGACGGGAACAGAGATGGAGACAGAGACAGAGACAGAGACAGAGACAGAGACAGAGACAGAGACAGAGACGGAGACAGAGACAAAGACAGAGACAGAGACAGAGACAGAGACAGAGACATGGACAGAGACAGAGACAGAGACAGAGACTGAGACAGAGACAGAGACTGAGACTGAGACAGAGACAGAGATGGAGCCAGAGACAGAGACAGAGACAAAGACGGAGACGGAGACAGAGACAGGGACAGAGACAGAGACAGAGACAAAGACGGAGACAGTCACAGAGACAGAGACAGAGATGGAGACAGACAGAGACAGAGACAGAGACAGAGACAGAGACAGAGACAGAGACAGAGACAGAGACAGAGATGGAGACAGAGACAGAGACAGAGACAGAGACAGAGACGGAGACGGAGACGGAGACGGGGACAGAGACAGAGACAGGGACAGAGACAGAGACAGAGGCAGGGACCGGGACAGAGCCCGATACAGAGGCAGAGTCAGAGACATAGACACAGACAGAGACAGAGGCGCATGAGGCAAAGACCGAGACTGAGGGGCAGGAGACATGGACGGAGACAGATACAGAGATGGAGACAGAGACAGAGACAGAGACAGAGACAGAGACAGAGACAGAGATGGAGACAGAGACAGAGACAGAGACAGAGACAGAGACGGAGACGGAGACGGAGACAGAGACGGGGACAGAGACGGAGACGGAGAAAGAGACGGGGACAGAGACAGAGACAGGGACAGAGACAGAGACAGAGACAGGGATAGGGACAGAGCCCGATACAGAGGCAGAGACAGAGACAAAGACAGAGACAGAGACAGAGATGGAGACAGAGACAGAGACAGAGACAGAGACAGAGACAGAGACAGAGACTGAGACTGAGACAGAGACAGAGATGGAGCCAGAGACAGTGACAGATACAGAGACAAAGACGGAGACGGAGACAGAGACAGGGACAGAGACAGAGACAGAGACAGAGATAGAGCCAGAGACAGAGACAGAGACAAGGACGGAGACGGAGACGGAGACAGAGACAGGGACAGAGACAGAGGTAGAGACAGAGACAGAGACAGCGGCAGAGACAGCGACAGAGACAGAGACTGAGACTGAGACAGAGACAGAGATGGAGCCAGAGACAGAGACAGAGACAGAGACAGAGACAGAGACAGAGACAGAGACAGAGACAGAGACAGAGACAGAGACAGAGACAGAGACAGAGACAGAGACAGAGACAGAGACAGAGACAGGGACAGAGACGTAGACAAAGACGGAGGCAAAGACGGAGACAAAGACGGAGACAAATATGGAGACACAGACGGAGACAAATACAGAGACAAAGGCGGTGACAAATATGGACACAAAGAAAGGCACAAAGACGGAGACAAAGACAGAGACAAAGACGGAGACTAAGACGAAGACAAAGACGGAGGCAAAGACGGAGACAAAGACGGAGACAAAGATGGTTACACAGACGGATAAAAATACGGAGACAAAGGCAGGCACAAAGACGGAGACAAAGACGAAGACAAAGACGGAGACAGAGTGTAATATAGAGACAGAGACACAGACAGAGACACAGGTGCATGAGACAAAGACCGAGACAAAGGGGCAGGAGACATGGACGGAGACAAAGACGATGACAAAGACGTAGCCAAAGACGTAGACAAAGACGGAGACAAAGACGGAGACAAAGATGGAGACAAAGACAGAGACAAAGACGGAGACAGAGACAGAGACAGAGACAGAGACAGAGACAGAGACAGTGACAGAGACAGAGACAGAGACAGAGACAGAGACAGAGACAGGGACAGGGACAGAGTCAGAGACAGAGACTGAGACAGAGGCAGAGATGGAGCCAGAGACAGAGACAGAGACAGAGACGGAGACGGAGCAGAGACATGGACAGAGACATGGACAGAGACAGAGGCAGAGACAGAGACAGAGACAGAGACAGAGATGGAGACAGAGACAGAGACAGAGACAGAGACTGAGACAGAGACAGAGACAGAGACAGAGACAGAGACAGAGGCAGAGACAGAGACGTAGACAAAGACGGAGGCAAAGACGGAGACAAAGACGGAGACAAATATGGAGACACAGACGGAGACAAATACAGAGACAAAGGCGGTGACAAATATGGAGACAAAGACAGGCACAAAGACGGAGACAAAGACAGAGACAAAGACGGAGACTAAGACGAAGACAAAGACGGAGGCAAAGACGGAGACAAAGACGGAGACAAAGATGGTTACACAGACGGATACAAATACGGAGACAAAGGCAGGCACAAAGACGGAGACAAAGACGAAGACAAAGACGGAGACAGAGTGTAATATAGAGACAGAGACAGAGACAGAGACACAGGTGCATGAGACAAAGACCGAGACAAAGGGGCAGGAGACATGGACGGAGACAAAGACGATGACAAGGGCGTAGCCAAAGACGTAGACAAAGACGGAGACAAAGACGGAGATAAAGATGGAGACAAAGACAGAGACAAAGACGGAGACAGAGACAGAGACAGAGACAGAGACAGAGACAGAGACAGAGACAGAGACAGAGACAGAGACAGGGACAGAGACAGGGACAGGGACAGAGACAGAGACAGAGACTGAGACAGAGGCAGAGATGGAGCCAGAGACAGAGACAGAGACAGAGACGGAGACGGAGCAGAGACAGAGACAGGGACAGAGACAGAGACAGAGACAGAGACTGAGACAGAGACAGAGATGGAGCCAGAGACAGAGACAGAGACAGAGACGGAGACGGAGCAGAGACAGGGATAGGGACAGAGCCCGATACAGAGGCAGAGACAGAGACATAGACACAGACAGAGACAGAGGCGCATGAGACAAAGACGGTGACAAACACGGTGACAAAGACGGAGACAAAGGCGGAGACGAAGAGGAAGACGACGACGGAGACAAAGACGGAGACAAAGGCAGAGACAAAGACGGAGACGAAGAGGAAGACGACGACGAAGACAAAGACGGAGACAAAGACGGAGACAGAGTCAGAGGCAGAGGCGGAGACAGAGACGGGAACAGAGACAGAGACAGAGATAGGGACAGAGACAGAGACGGAGACAGAGACAGAGACAGAGGCAGAGACAGAGACAGAGACAGAGGCAGAGACAGAGATGGAGCCAGAGACAGAGACAGAGGCAGAGACAGAGACAGAGACAGAAACAGAGGCAGAGACAGAGACAGAGACAGAGACAGAGACAGAGACAGAGACAGAGACAGAGACAGTGACAGAGACAGAGACAGAGACAGGGACAGAGACAGAGACAGAGACAGAGACAGGGACAGAGACAGAGACAGAGACAGAGACAGAGACTGAGACAGAGACAGAGATGGAGCCAGAGACAGAGACAGAGACAGCGACGGAGACGGAGCAGAGACAGAGACAGAGACAGAGACAGAGACAGGGACAGGGACAGAGACAGAGACAGAGACTGAGACAGAGGCAGAGATGGAGCCAGAGACAGAGACAGAGACAGAGACGGAGACGGAGCAGAGACATGGACAGAGACAGAGGCAGAGACAGAGACAGAGACAGAGACAGAGATGGAGACAGAGACAGAGACAGAGACAGAGACTGAGGCAGAGACAGAGACTGAGACTGAGACAGAGACAGAGACAGAGACAGAGACAGAGACAGAGACGTAGACAAAGACGGAGGCAAAGACGGAGACAAAGACGGAGACAAATATGGAGACACAGACGGAGACAAATACAGAGACAAAGGCGGTGACAAATATGGAGACAAAGACAGGCACAAAGACGGAGACAAAGACAGAGACAAAGACGGAGACTAAGACGAAGACAAAGACGGAGGCAAAGACGGAGACAAAGACGGAGACAAAAATGGTTACACAGACGGATACAAATACGGAGACAAAGACAGGCACAAAGACGGAGACAAAGACGAAGACAAAGACGGAGACAGAGTGTAATATAGAGACAGAGACAGAGACAGAGACACAGGTGCATGAGACAAAGACCGAGACAAAGGGGCAGGAGACATGGACGGAGACAAAGACGATGACAAAGACGTAGCCAAAGACGTAGACAAAGACGGAGACAAAGACGGAGACAAAGATGGAGACAAAGACAGAGACAAAGACGGAGACAGAGACAGAGACAGAGACAGAGACAGAGACAGAGACAGAGACTGAGACAGAGACAGAGACAGGGACAGGGACAGAGACAGAGACAGAGACTGAGACAGAGGCAGAGATGGAGCCAGAGACAGAGACAGAGACAGAGACGGAGACGGAGCAGAGACATGGACAGAGACATGGACAGAGACAGAGGCAGAGACGGAGACAGAGACAGAGACAGAGATGGAGACAGAGACAGAGACAGAGACAGAGACTGAGGCAGAGACAGAGACTGAGACTGAGACAGAGACAGAGATGGAGCCAGAGACAGAGACAGAGACAGAGACAAAGACGGAGACGGAGACAGAGACAGGGACAGAGACAGAGACAGAGACAGAGACAGAGACAGCCACAGAGACAGAGACAGAGACGGAGACAAAGACGGAGACAGAGACAGAGGCAGAGGCGGAGACAGAGACAGAGACAGAGACAGAGACAGAGACAGAGACAGAGACAGAGACAGAGGCAGAGACAGAGATAGGGACAGAGACAGAGACGGGGACAGAGACGGAGACAGGGACAGAGACAGAGACAGAGACAGAGACAGAGACTGAGACAGAGACAGAGATGGAGCCAGAGACAGAGACAGAGACAGAGACGGAGACGGAGCAGAGACATGGACAGAGACATGGACAGAGACAGAGGCAGAGACAGAGACAGAGACAGAGACAGAGACAGAGACAGAGACAGAGACAGAGACAGAGACAGAGACAGAGACAGAGACAGAGACAGAGACAGAGACAGAGACAGAGACAGAGACAGAGACAGAGACAGAGACAGAGACAGAGATGGAGACAGAGACAGAGACAGAGACAGAGACTGAGACAGAGACAGAGACTATGACTGAGACAGAGACAGAGATGGAGCCAGAGACAGAGACAGAGACAGAGACAAAGACGGAGACGGAGACAGAGACAGGGACAGAGACAGAGACAGAGACAGAGACAGAGATGGAGCCAGAGACAGAGACAGAGACGGAGCCAGAGACAGAGACAGAGACAGAGACAGAGACAAAGACGGAGACGGAGACAGAGACAGGGACAGAGACAGAGACAGAGACAGAGATAGAGCCAGAGACAGAGACAGAGACAAGGACGGAGACGGAGACGGAGACAGAGACAGGGACAGAGACAGAGGTAGAGACAGAGACAGAGACAGCGGCAGAGACAGCGACAGAGATGGAGACAGAGACAGAGACAGAGACAGAGACAGAGACAGAGACAGAGATGGAGACAGAGACAGAGACAGAGACAGAGACAGAGACGGAGACGGAGAAAGAGACGGGGACAGAGACAGAGACAGGGACAGAGACAGAGACAGAGACAGGGATAGGGACAGAGCCCGATACAGAGGCAGACACAGAGACATAGACACAGACAGAGACAGAGGCGCTTGAGACAAAGACGGTGACAAAGACGGAGACAAAGGCGGAGACGAAGAGGAAGACGAGGACGGAGACAAAGACGGAGACAAAGACGGAGACAAAGAGGAAGACGAGGACGGAGACAAAGACAGAGACACGGACGGTGACAAAGACGTAGACAAAGACGTATACAAAGACGGAGACAAAGACGGAGACAAACACGGTGACAAAGACGGAGACAAAGGCGGAGACGAAGAGGAAGACGACGACGGAGACAAAGACGGAGACAAAGGCGGAGACAAAGACGGAGACGAAGAGGAAGACGACGACGAAGACAAAGACGGAGACAAAGACGGAGACAGAGACAGAGGCAGAGGCGGAGACAGAGACGGGAACAGAGACAGAGACAGAAATAGGGACAGAGACAGAGACGGAGACAGAGACAGAGACAGAGGCAGAGACAGAGACAGAGACAGAGGCAGAGACAGAGATGGAGCCAGAGACAGAGACAGAGACAGAAACAGAGGCAGAGACAGAGACAGAGACAGAGACAGAGACAGAGACAGAGACAGGGACAGAGACAGAGACAGAGACAGGGATAGGGACAGAGCCCGATACAGAGGCAGAGACAGAGACATAGACACAGACAGAGACAGAGACAGAGACAGAGGTGCATGAGACAAAGCCCGAGACATAGGGGCAGGAGACATAAGCGGAGACAAAGGCGGAGACAAAGAGGAAGACAACGACGGAGACAAAGACGGAGACAAAGACGGATACAAAGACAGAGACAGAGACAGAGACAGAGACAGAGACAGAGACAGAGACAAAGACAGAGACAGAGACAGAGACAGAGACAGAGACAGAGACAGAGACAGAGACAGAGACAGAGACAGGGACAGGGACAGAGACAGAGACAGAGACTGAGACAGAGACAGAGATGGAGACAGAGACAGAGACAGAGACAGAGACAGAGACAGAGACAGAGACAGGGACGGAGACAGAGACAGAGACAGAGACAGAGACAGAGACGGAGACGGAGACAGAGACGGGAACAGAGATGGAGACAGAGACAGAGACAGAGACAGAGACAGAGACAGAGACGGAGGCAGAGACGGGGACAGAGACAGGGACAGGGACAGAGACAGAGACAGAGACAGAGACGGAGACAGAGACGGGGACAGAGACAGAGACAGGGACAGAGACAGAGACAGAGACAGAGACTGAGACAGAGACAGAGATGGAGCCAGAGACAGAGACAGAGACAGAGACAGAGACAGAGACAGAGACAGAGACAGAGACAGAGACAGAGACAGAGATGGAGACAGAGACAGAGGCAGAGACAGAGACAGAGACAGAGACAGAGACAGAGACAGAGACAGAGACTGAGACAGAGACAGAGACTGAGACTGAGACAGAGACAGAGATGGAGCCAGAGACAGAGACAGAGACAAAGACGGAGACGGAGCAGAGACATGGACAGAGACATGGACAGAGACAGAGGCAGAGACAGAGACAGAGACAGAGACAGAGACAGAGACAGAGACAGAGACAGAGACAGAGACAGAGACAGAGACAGAGACAGAGACAGAGATGGAGACAGAGACAGAGGCAGAGACAGAGACAGAGACAGAGACAGAGACAGAGACAGAGACTGAGACAGAGACAGAGACTGAGACTGAGACAGAGACAGAGATGGAGCCAGAGACAGAGACAGAGACAGAGACAGAGACAGAGACAGAGACAGAGACAGAGACAGAGACAGAGACAGAGACACAGGTGCATGAGACAAAGACCGAGACAAAGGGGCAGGAGACATGGACGGAGAGAAAGACGGTGACAAAGACGTAGACAAAGACGGAGACAATGACGCAGACGAAGAGGAAGACGACGACGGAGACAAAGACGGCGACAAAGACGGAGACAAAGACAGAGACAAAGATGGAGACAAAGACGGAGACGGAGACAGAGACAGGGACAGAGACAGAGACAGAGACAGAGACAGAGACAGAGACAGAGACAGAGACAGAGACAGAGACAAAGACAGAGACAGAGACAGAGACAGAGACAGAGACAGAGACAGAGACAGAGACGTAGACAAAGACGGAGACAAAGACGGAGACAAAGATGGTTACACAGACGGATACAAATACGGAGACAAAGACGAAGGCAAAGACGGAGACAGAGTGTAATATAGAGACAGAGACAGAGACACAGACAGAGACAGAGACAGAGACAGAGGCACAGGTGCACGAGACAAAGACAGAGACAAAGGGGCAGGAGACATGGACGGAGACAAAGACGATGACAAAGACGTAGCCAAAGACGTAGACAAAGACGGAGACAAAGACGGAGACAAAGATGGAGACAAAGGCAGAGACAAAGACGGAGACAGAGACAGAGACAGAGACAGAGACAGAGACTGAGACAGAGACAGAGACAGAGACAGAGACAGAGACAGGGACAGGGACAGAGACAGACACAGAGACTGAGACAGAGACAGAGATGGAGCCAGAGACAGAGACAGAGACAGAGACGGAGACGGAGCAGAGACATAGACAGAGACATGGACAGAGACAGAGGCAGAGACAGAGACAGAGACAGAGACAGAGACAGAGACAGAGACTGAGACTGAGACAGAGACAGAGATGGAGCCAGAGACAGAGACAGAGACAAAGACGGAGACGGAGACAGAGACAGGGACAGAGACACAGACAGAGACAAAAACGGAGACAGCCACAGAGACAGAGACAGAGATGGCGACAGACAGAGACAGAGACAGAGACAGAGACAGAGACAGAGACAGAGACAGAGACAGAGATGGAGACAGAGACAGAGACAGAGACAGAGACAGAGACGGAGACGGAGACAGAGACGGGGACAGAGACAGAGGCAGGGACCGAGACAGAGACAGAGACAGGGACCGGGACAGACCACGATACAGAGGCAGAGACAGAGACATAGACACAGACAGAGACAGAGGCGCATGAGACAAAGACCGAGACTGAGGGGCAGGAGACATGGACGGAGACAGATACAGAGATGGAGACAGAGACAGAGACAGAGACAGAGACAGGGACAGAGACGGAGACGGAGACGGAGACAGAGACGGGGACAGAGACAGAGGCAGAGACAGAGACAGAGACAGGCACAGAGACAGAGACAGAGACTGAGACAGAGACAGAGACTGAGACTGAGACAGAGACAGAGATGGAGCCAGAGACAGAGGCAGAGACAAAGAGGGAGACGGAGACAGAGACAGGGACAGAGACATGGACAGAGACAGAGGCAGAGACAGAGACAGAGACAGAGACAGAGACAGAGACAGAGACAGAGACAGAGACAGTCACAGAGACAGAGACAGAGATGGAGACAGACAGAGACAGAGACAGAGACAGAGACAGAGACAGAGACAGGGACAGAGACAGAGACAGAGATGGAGACAGAGACAGAGACAGAGACAGAGACAGAGACGGAGACGGAGACGGAGACGGGGACAGAGACAGAGACAGGGACAGAGACAGAGACAGAGGCAGGGACCGGGACAGAGCCCGATACAGAGGCAGAGTCAGAGACATAGACACAGACAGAGACAGAGGCGCATGAGGCAAAGACCGAGACTGAGGGGCAGGAGACATGGACGGAGACAGATACAGAGATGGAGACAGAGACAGAGACAGAGACAGAGACAGAGACAGAGACAGAGACAGAGATGGAGACAGAGACAGAGACAGAGACAGAGACAGAGACGGAGACGGAGACGGAGACAGAGACGGGGACAGAGACGGAGACGGAGAAAGAGACGGGGACAGAGACAGAGACAGGGACAGAGACAGAGACAGAGACAGGGATAGGGACAGAGCCCGATACAGAGGCAGAGACAGAGACAAAGACAGAGACAGAGACAGAGATGGAGACAGAGACAGAGACAGAGACAGAGACAGAGACAGAGACAGAGACTGAGACTGAGACAGAGACAGAGATGGAGCCAGAGACAGTGACAGATACAGAGACAAAGACGGAGACGGAGACAGAGACATGGACAGAGACAGAGACAGAGACAGAGATAGAGCCAGAGACAGAGACAGAGACAAGGACGGAGACGGAGACGGAGACAGAGACAGGGACAGAGACAGAGGTAGAGACAGAGACAGAGACAGCGGCAGAGACAGCGACAGAGACAGAGACTGAGACTGAGACAGAGACAGAGATGGAGCCAGAGACAGAGACAGAGACAGAGACAGAGACAGAGACAGAGACAGAGACAGAGACAGAGACAGAGACAGAGACAGAGACAGAGACAGAGACAGAGACAGAGACAGGGACAGAGACGTAGACAAAGACGGAGGCAAAGACGGAGACAAAGACGGAGACAAATATGGAGACACAGACGGAGACAAATACAGAGACAAAGGCGGTGACAAATATGGACACAAAGAAAGGCACAAAGACGGAGACAAAGACAGAGACAAAGACGGAGACTAAGACGAAGACAAAGACGGAGGCAAAGACGGAGACAAAGACGGAGACAAAGATGGTTACACAGACGGATAAAAATACGGAGACAAAGGCAGGCACAAAGACGGAGACAAAGACGAAGACAAAGACGGAGACAGAGTGTAATATAGAGACAGAGACACAGACAGAGACACAGGTGCATGAGACAAAGACCGAGACAAAGGGGCAGGAGACATGGACGGAGACAAAGACGATGACAAAGACGTAGCCAAAGACGTAGACAAAGACGGAGACAAAGACGGAGACAAAGATGGAGACAAAGACAGAGACAAAGACGGAGACAGAGACAGAGACAGAGACAGAGACAGAGACAGAGACAGAGACAGAGACAGAGACAGAGACAGAGACAGAGACAGAGACAGGGACAGGGACAGAGACAGAGACAGAGACTGAGACAGAGGCAGAGATGGAGCCAGAGACAGAGACAGAGACAGAGACGGAGACGGAGCAGAGACATGGACAGAGACATGGACAGAGACAGAGGCAGAGACAGAGACAGAGACAGAGACAGAGATGGAGACAGAGACAGAGACAGAGACAGAGACTGAGACAGAGACAGAGACAGAGACAGAGACAGAGGCAGAGACAGAGACGTAGACAAAGACGGAGGCAAAGACGGAGACAAAGACGGAGACAAATATGGAGACACAGACGGAGACAAATACAGAGACAAAGGCGGTGACAAATATGGAGACAAAGACAGGCACAAAGACGGAGACAAAGACAGAGACAAAGACGGAGACTAAGACGAAGACAAAGACGGAGGCAAAGACGGAGACAAAGACGGAGACAAAGATGGTTACACAGACGGATACAAATACGGAGACAAAGGCAGGCACAAAGACGGAGACAAAGACGAAGACAAAGACGGAGACAGAGTGTAATATAGAGACAGAGACAGAGACAGAGACACAGGTGCATGAGACAAAGACCGAGACAAAGGGGCAGGAGACATGGACGGAGACAAAGACGATGACAAGGGCGTAGCCAAAGACGTAGACAAAGACGGAGACAAAGACGGAGACAAAGATGGAGACAAAGACAGAGACAAAGACGGAGACAGAGACAGAGACAGAGACAGAGACAGCGACAGAGACAGAGACAGAGACAGAGACAGAGACAGAGACAGGGACAGAGACAGGGACAGGGACAGAGACAGAGACAGAGACTGAGACAGAGGCAGAGATGGAGCCAGAGACAGAGACAGAGACAGAGACGGAGACGGAGCAGAGACAGAGACAGGGACAGAGACAGAGACAGAGACAGAGACTGAGACAGAGACAGAGATGGAGCCAGAGACAGAGACAGAGACAGAGACGGAGACGGAGCAGAGACAGGGATAGGGACAGAGCCCGATACAGAGGCAGAGACAGAGACATAGACACAGACAGAGACAGAGGCGCATGAGACAAAGACGGTGACAAACACGGTGACAAAGACGGAGACAAAGGCGGAGACGAAGAGGAAGACGACGACGGAGACAAAGACGGAGACAAAGGCAGAGACAAAGACGGAGACGAAGAGGAAGACGACGACGAAGACAAAGACGGAGACAAAGACGGAGACAGAGTAAGAGGCAGAGGCGGAGACAGAGACGGGAACAGAGACAGAGACAGAGATAGGGACAGAGACAGAGACGGAGACAGAGACAGAGACAGAGACAGAGGCAGAGACAGAGACAGAGACAGAGGCAGAGACAGAGATGGAGCCAGAGACAGAGACAGAGGCAGAGACAGAGACAGAGACAGAAACAGAGGCAGAGACAGAGACAGAGACAGAGACAGAGACAGAGACAGAGACAGAGACAGAGACAGAGACAGAGACAGTGACAGAGACAGAGACAGAGACAGGGACAGAGACAGAGACAGAGACAGAGACAGGGACAGAGACAGAGACAGAGACAGAGACTGAGACAGAGACAGAGATGGAGCCAGAGACAGAGACAGAGACAGCGACGGAGACGGAGCAGAGACAGAGACAGAGACAGAGACAGAGACAGGGACAGGGACAGAGACAGAGACAGAGACTGAGACAGAGGCAGAGATGGAGCCAGAGACAGAGACAGAGACAGAGACGGAGACGGAGCAGAGACATGGACAGAGACAGAGGCAGAGACAAAGACAGAGACAGAGACAGAGATGGAGACAGAGACAGAGACAGAGACAGAGACTGAGGCAGAGACAGAGACTGAGACTGAGACAGAGACAGAGACAGAGACAGAGACAGAGACAGAGACGTAGACAAAGACGGAGGCAAAGACGGAGACAAAGACGGAGACAAATATGGAGACACAGACGGAGACAAATACAGAGACAAAGGCGGTGACAAATATGGAGACAAAGACAGGCACAAAGACGGAGACAAAGACAGAGACAAAGACGGAGACTAAGACGAAGACAAAGACGGAGGCAAAGACGGAGACAAAGACGGAGACAAAAATGGTTACACAGACGGATACAAATACGGAGACAAAGACAGGCACAAAGACGGAGACAAAGACGAAGACAAAGACGGAGACAGAGTGTAATATAGAGACAGAGACAGAGACAGAGACACAGGTGCATGAGACAAAGACCGAGACAAAGGGGCAGGAGACATGGACGGAGACAAAGACGATGACAAAGACGTAGCCAAAGACGTAGACAAAGACGGAGACAAAGACGGAGACAAAGATGGAGACAAAGACAGAGACAAAGACGGAGACAGAGACAGAGACAGAGACAGAGACAGAGACAGAGACAGAGACTGAGACAGAGACAGAGACAGGGACAGGGACAGAGACAGAGACAGAGACTGAGACAGAGGCAGAGATGGAGCCAGAGACAGAGACAGAGACAGAGACGGAGACGGAGCAGAGACATGGACAGAGACATGGACAGAGACAGAGGCAGAGACGGAGACAGAGACAGAGACAGAGATGGAGACAGAGACAGAGACAGAGACAGAGACTGAGGCAGAGACAGAGACTGAGACTGAGACAGAGACAGAGATGGAGCCAGAGACAGAGACAGAGACAGAGACAAAGACGGAGACGGAGACAGAGACAGGGACAGAGACAGAGACAGAGACAGAGACAGAGACAGCCACAGAGACAGAGACAGAGACGGAGACAAAGACGGAGACAGAGACAGAGGCAGAGGCGGAGACAGAGACAGAGACAGAGACAGAGACAGAGACAGAGACAGAGACAGAGGCAGAGACAGAGATAGGGACAGAGACAGAGACGGGGACAGAGACTGAGACAGGGACAGAGACAGAGACAGAGACAGAGACAGAGACTGAGACAGAGACAGAGATGGAGCCAGAGACAGAGACAGAGACAGAGACGGAGACGGAGCAGAGACATGGACAGAGACATGGACAGAGACAGAGGCAGAGACAGAGACAGAGACAGAGACAGAGACAGAGACAGAGACAGAGACAGAGACAGAGACAGAGACAGAGACAGAGACAGAGACAGAGACAGAGACAGAGACAGAGACAGAGACAGAGACAGAGACAGAGATGGAGACAGAGACAGAGACAGAGACAGAGACTGAGACAGAGACAGAGACTATGACTGAGACAGAGACAGAGATGGAGCCAGAGACAGAGACAGAGACAGAGACAAAGACGGAGACGGAGACAGAGACAGGGACAGAGAGAGAGACAGAGACAGAGACAGAGATGGAGCCAGAGACAGAGACAGAGACGGAGCCAGAGACAGAGACAGAGACAGAGACAGAGACAAAGACGGAGACGGAGACAGAGACAGGGACAGAGACAGAGACAGAGACAGAGATAGAGCCAGAGACAGAGACAGAGACAAGGACGGAGACGGAGACGGAGACAGAGACAGGGACAGAGACAGAGGTAGAGACAGAGACAGAGACAGCGGCAGAGACAGCGACAGAGATGGAGACAGAGACAGAGACAGAGACAGAGACAGAGACAGAGACAGAGATGGAGACAGAGACAGAGACAGAGACAGAGACAGAGACGGAGACGGAGAAAGAGACGGGGACAGAGACAGAGACAGGGACAGAGACAGAGACAGAGACAGGGATAGGGACAGAGCCCGATACAGAGGCAGACACAGAGACATAGACACAGACAGAGACAGAGGCGCTTGAGACAAAGACGGTGACAAAGACGGAGACAAAGGCGGAGACGAAGAGGAAGACGAGGACGGAGACAAAGACGGAGACAAAGACGGAGACAAAGAGGAAGACGAGGACGGAGACAAAGACAGAGACACGGACGGTGACAAAGACGTAGACAAAGACGTATACAAAGACGGAGACAAAGACGGAGACAAACACGGTGACAAAGACGGAGACAAAGGCGGAGACGAAGAGGAAGACGACGACGGAGACAAAGACGGAGACAAAGGCGGAGACAAAGACGGAGACGAAGAGGAAGACGACGACGAAGACAAAGACGGAGACAAAGACGGAGACAGAGACAGAGGCAGAGGCGGAGACAGAGACGGGAACAGAGACAGAGACAGAAATAGGGACAGAGACAGAGACGGAGACAGAGACAGAGACAGAGGCAGAGACAGAGACAGAGACAGAGGAAGAGACAGAGATGGAGCCAGAGACAGAGACAGAGACAGAAACAGAGGCAGAGACAGAGACAGAGACAGAGACAGAGACAGAGACAGAGACAGGGACAGAGACAGAGACAGAGACAGGGATAGGGACAGAGCCCGATACAGAGGCAGAGACAGAGACATAGACACAGACAGAGACAGAGACAGAGACAGAGGTGCATGAGACAAAGCCCGAGACATAGGGGCAGGAGACATAAGCGGAGACAAAGGCGGAGACAAAGAGGAAGACAACGACGGAGACAAAGACGGAGACAAAGACGGATACAAAGACAGAGACAGAGACAGAGACAGAGACAGAGACAGAGACAGAGACAAAGACAGAGACAGAGACAGAGACAGAGACAGAGACAGAGACAGAGACAGAGACAGAGACAGGGACAGGGACAGAGACAGAGACAGAGACTGAGACAGAGACAGAGATGGAGACAGAGACAGAGACAGAGACAGAGACAGAGACAGAGACAGAGACAGAGACAGGGACGGAGACAGAGACAGAGACAGAGACAGAGACAGAGACGGAGACGGAGACAGAGACGGGAACAGAGATGGAGACAGAGACAGAGACAGAGACAGAGACAGAGACAGAGACGGAGGCAGAGACGGGGACAGAGACAGGGACAGGGACAGAGACAGAGACAGAGACAGAGACGGAGACAGAGACGGGGACAGAGACAGAGACAGGGACAGAGACAGAGACAGAGACAGAGACTGAGACAGAGACAGAGATGGAGCCAGAAACAGAGACAGAGACAGAGACAGAGACAGAGACAGAGACAGAGACAGAGACAGAGACAGAGACAGAGATGGAGACAGAGACAGAGGCAGAGACAGAGACAGAGACAGAGACAGAGACAGAGACAGAGACAGAGACTGAGACAGAGACAGAGACTGAGACTGAGACAGAGACAGAGATGGAGCCAGAGACAGAGACAGAGACAAAGACGGAGACGGAGCAGAGACATGGACAGAGACATGGACAGAGACAGAGGCAGAGACAGAGACAGAGACAGAGACAGAGACAGAGACAGAGACAGAGACAGAGACAGAGACAGAGACAGAGACAGAGACAGAGACAGAGACAGAGACAGAGATGGAGACAGAGACAGAGGCAGAGACAGAGACAGAGACAGAGACAGAGACAGAGACAGAGACTGAGACAGAGACAGAGACTGAGACTGAGACAGAGACAGAGATGGAGCCAGAGACAGAGACAGAGACAGAGACAGAGACAGAGACAGAGACAGAGACAGGGACAGAGACAGAGACAGAGACAGAGACGGAGACGGAGACAGAGACGGGAACAGAGATGGAGACAGAGACAGAGACAGAGACAGAGACAGAGACAGAGACAGAGACGGAGACAGAGACGGGGACAGAGACAGAGACAGGGACAGAGACAGAGACAGAGACAGAGACTGAGACAGAGACAGAGATGGAGCCAGAGACAGAGACAGAGACAGAGACGGAGACGGAGCAGAGACATGGACAGAGACATGGACAGAGACAGAGGCAGAGACAGAGACAGAGACAGAGACAGATACAGAGACAGAGACAGAGACAGAGACAGAGACAGAGACAGATACAGAGATGGAGACAGAGACAGAGGCAGAGACAGAGACAGAGACAGAGACAGAGACAGAGACAGAGACTGAGACAGAGACAGAGACTGAGACTGAGACAGAGACAGAGATGGAGCCAGAGACAGAGACAGAGACAAAGACGGAGACGGAGACAGAGACAGGGACAGAGACAGAGACAGAGACAAAGACGGAGACAGTCACAGAGACAGAGACAGAGATGGAGACAGACAGAGACAGAGACAGAGACAGAGACAGAGACAGAGACAGAGACAGAGACAGAGACAGAGACAGAGACAGAGATGGAGACAGAGACAGAGACAGAGACAGAGACAGAGACAGAGACGGAGACGGAGACGGAGACGGGGACAGAGACAGAGACAGGGACAGAGACAGAGACAGAGGCAGGGACCGGGACAGAGCCCGATACAGAGGCAGAGTCAGAGACATAGACACAGACAGAGACAGAGGCGCATGAGGCAAAGACCGAGACTGAGGGGCAGGAGACATGGACGGAGACAGATACAGAGATGGAGACAGAGACAGAGACAGAGACAGAGACAGAGACAGAGACAGAGACAGAGATGGAGACAGAGACAGAGACAGAGACAGAGACAGAGACGGAGACGGAGACGGAGACAGAGACGGGGACAGAGACGGAGACGGAGAAAGAGACGGGGACAGAGACAGAGACAGGGACAGAGACAGAGACAGAGACAGGGATAGGGACAGAGCCCGATACAGAGGCAGAGACAGAGACAAAGACAGAGACAGAGACAGAGATGGAGACAGAGACAGAGACAGAGACAGAGACAGAGACAGAGACAGAGACAGAGACAGAGACTGAGACTGAGACAGAGACAGAGATGGAGCCAGAGACAGTGACAGATACAGAGACAAAGACGGAGACGGAGACAGAGACAGGGACAGAGACAGAGACAGAGACAGAGATAGAGCCAGAGACAGAGACAGAGACAAGGACGGAGACGGAGACGGAGACAGAGACAGGGACAGAGACAGAGGTAGAGACAGAGACAGAGACAGCGGCAGAGACAGCGACAGAGATGGAGACAGAGACAGAGACAGAGACAGAGACAGAGACAGAGACAGAGATGGAGACAGAGGCAGAGACAGAGACAGAGACGGAGACGGAGAAAGAGACGGGGACAGAGACAGAGACAGGGACAGAGACAGAGACAGAGACAGGGATAGGGACAGAGCCCGATACAGAGGCAGAGACAGAGACATAGACACAGACAGAGACAGAGGCGTATGAGACAAAGACGGTGACAAAGACGGAGACAAAGGCGGAGACGAAGAGGAAGACGAGGACGGAGACAAAGACGGAGACAAAGGCGGAGACAAAGACGGAGACGAAGAGGAAGACGGCGACGAAGACAAAGACGGAGACAAAGACGGAGACAGAGACAGAGGCAGAGGCGGAGACAGAGACGGGAACAGAGACAGAGACAGAGATAGGGACAGAGACAGAGACGGAGACAGAGACAGAGACAGAGGCAGAGACAGAGACAGAGACAGAGACAGAGACAGAGACGGAGACGGAGACAGAGACGGGGACAGAGATGGAGACAGAGACGGGGACAGAGACAGAGACAGGGACAGAGACAGAGACAGAGACAGAGACTGAGACAGAGACAGAGATGGAGCCAGAGACAGAGACAGAGACAGAGACGGAGACGGAGCAGAGACATGGACAGAGACAGAGACAGAGACAGAGACAGAGACAGAAACAGAGACATAGACAGAGACAGAGACAGAGACAGAGACAGAGACAGAGACAGAGACAGAGACAGAGACAGAGACAGAGACGTAGACAAAGACGGAGGCAAAGACGGAGACAAAGACGGAGACAAATATGGAGACACAGACGGAGACAAATACAGAGACAAAGGCGGTGACAAATATGGACACAAAGAAAGGCACAAAGACGGAGACAAAGACAGAGACAAAGACGGAGACTAAGACGAAGACAAAGACGGAGGCAAAGACGGAGACAAAGACGGAGACAAAGATGGTTACACAGACGGATAAAAATACGGAGACAAAGGCAGGCACAAAGACGGAGACAAAGACGAAGACAAAGACGGAGACAGAGTGTAATATAGAGACAGAGACACAGACAGAGACACAGGTGCATGAGACAAAGACCGAGACAAAGGGGCAGGAGACATGGACGGAGACAAAGACGATGACAAAGACGTAGCCAAAGACGTAGACAAAGACGGAGACAAAGACGGAGACAAAGATGGAGACAAAGACAGAGACAAAGACGGAGACAGAGACAGAGACAGAGACAGAGACAGAGACAGAGACAGAGACAGAGACAGAGACAGAGACAGAGACAGAGACAGAGACAGAGACAGAGACAGGGACAGGGACAGAGGCAGAGACAGAGACTGAGACAGAGGCAGAGATGGAGCCAGAGACAGAGACAGAGACAGAGACGGAGACGGAGCAGAGACATGGACAGAGACATGGACAGAGACAGAGGCAGAGACAGAGACAGAGACAGAGACAGAGATGGAGACAGAGACAGAGACAGAGACAGAGACTGAGACAGAGACAGAGACAGAGACAGAGACAGAGACAGAGGCAGAGACAGAGACGTAGACAAAGACGGAGGCAAAGACGGAGACAAAGACGGAGACAAATATGGAGACACAGACGGAGACAAATACAGAGACAAAGGCGGTGACAAATATGGAGACAAAGACAGGCACAAAGACGGAGACAAAGACAGAGACAAAGACGGAGACTAAGACGAAGACAAAGACGGAGGCAAAGACGGAGACAAAGACGGAGACAAAGATGGTTACACAGACGGATACAAATACGGAGACAAAGGCAGGCACAAAGACGGAGACAAAGACGAAGACAAAGACGGAGACAGAGTGTAATATAGAGACGGAGACAGAGACAGGGACACAGGTGCATGAGACAAAGACCGAGACAAAGGGGCAGGAGACATGGACGGAGACAAAGACGATGACAAGGGCGTAGCCAAAGACGTAGACAAAGACGGAGACAAAGACGGAGACAAAGATGGAGACAAAGACAGAGACAAAGACGGAGACAGAGACAGAGACAGAGACAGAGACAGAGACAGAGACAGAGACAGAGACAGAGACAGAGACAGGGACAGAGACAGGGACAGGGACAGAGACAGAGACAGAGACTGAGACAGAGGCAGAGATGGAGCCAGAGACAGAGACAGAGACAGAGACGGAGACGGAGCAGAGACAGAGACAGGGACAGAGACAGAGACAGAGACAGAGACTGAGACAGAGACACAGACAGAGACAGAGGCGCATGAGACAAAGACGGTGACAAACACGGTGACAAAGACGGAGACAAAGGCGGAGACGAAGAGGAAGACGACGACGGAGACAAAGACGGAGACAAAGGCAGAGACAAAGACGGAGACGAAGAGGAAGACGACGACGAAGACAAAGACGGAGACAAAGACGGAGACAGAGTCAGAGGCAGAGGCGGAGACAGAGACGGGAACAGAGACAGAGACAGAGACAGAGGCAGAGACAGAGACAGAGACAGAGGCAGAGACAGAGATGGAGCCAGAGACAGAGACAGAGGCAGAGACAGAGACAGAGACAGAAACAGAGGCAGAGACAGAGACAGAGACAGAGACAGAGACAGAGACAGAGACAGAGACAGAGACAGAGACAGTGACAGAGACAGAGACAGAGACAGGGACAGAGACAGAGACAGAGACAGAGACAGGGACAGAGACAGAGACAGAGACAGAGACTGAGACAGAGACAGAGATGGAGCCAGAGACAGAGACAGAGACAGCGACGGAGACGGAGCAGAGACAGAGACAGAGACAGAGACAGAGACAGGGACAGGGACAGAGACAGAGACAGAGACTGAGACAGAGGCAGAGATGGAGCCAGAGACAGAGACAGAGACAGAGACGGAGACGGAGCAGAGACATGGACAGAGACAGAGGCAGAGACAGAGACAGAGACAGAGACAGAGATGGAGACAGAGACAGAGACAGAGACAGAGACTGAGGCAGAGACAGAGACTGAGACTGAGACAGAGACAGAGACAGAGACAGAGACAGAGACAGAGACGTAGACAAAGACGGAGGCAAAGACGGAGACAAAGACGGAGACAAATATGGAGACACAGACGGAGACAAATACAGAGACAAAGGCGGTGACAAATATGGAGACAAAGACAGGCACAAAGACGGAGACAAAGACAGAGACAAAGACGGAGACTAAGACGAAGACAAAGACGGAGGCAAAGACGGAGACAAAGACGGAGACAAAAATGGTTACACAGACGGATACAAATACGGAGACAAAGACAGGCACAAAGACGGAGACAAAGACGAAGACAAAGACGGAGACAGAGTGTAATATAGAGACAGAGACAGAGACAGAGACACAGGTGCATGAGACAAAGACCGAGACAAAGGGGCAGGAGACATGGACGGAGACAAAGACGATGACAAAGACGTAGCCAAAGACGTAGACAAAGACGGAGACAAAGACGGAGACAAAGATGGAGACAAAGACAGAGACAAAGACGGAGACAGAGACAGAGACAGAGACAGAGACAGAGACAGAGACTGAGACAGAGACAGAGACAGGGACAGGGACAGAGACAGAGACAGAGACTGAGACAGAGGCAGAGATGGAGCCAGAGACAGAGACAGAGACAGAGACGGAGACGGAGCAGAGACATGGACAGAGACATGGACAGAGACAGAGGCAGAGACAGAGACAGAGACAGAGACAGAGATGGAGACAGAGACAGAGACAGAGACAGAGACTGAGGCAGAGACAGAGACTGAGACTGAGACAGAGACAGAGATGGAGCCAGAGACAGAGACAGAGACAGAGACAAAGACGGAGCCGGAGACAGAGACAGGGACAGAGACAGAGACAGAGACAGAGACAGAGACAGCCACAGAGACAGAGACAGAGACGGAGACAAAGACGGAGACAGAGACAGAGGCAGAGGCGGAGACAGAGACAGAGACAGAGACAGAGACAGAGACAGAGACAGAGACAGAGGCAGAGACAGAGATAGGGACAGAGACAGAGACGGGGACAGAGACGGAGACAGGGACAGAGACAGAGACAGAGACAGAGACAGAGACTGAGACAGAGACAGAGATGGAGCCAGAGACAGAGACAGAGACAGAGACGGAGACGGAGCAGAGACATGGACAGAGACATGGACAGAGACAGAGGCAGAGACAGAGACAGAGACAGAGACAGAGACAGAGACAGAGACAGAGACAGAGACAGAGACAGAGACAGAGACAGAGACAGAGACAGAGACAGAGACAGAGACAGAGACAGAGACAGAGACAGAGACAGAGATGGAGACAGAGACAGAGACAGAGACAGAGACTGAGACAGAGACAGAGACTATGACTGAGACAGAGACAGAGATGGAGCCAGAGACAGAGACAGAGACAGAGACAAAGACGGAGACGGAGACAGAGACAGGGACAGAGACAGAGACAGAGACAGAGACAGAGATGGAGCCAGAGACAGAGACAGAGACGGAGCCAGAGACAGAGACAGAGACAGAGACAGAGACAAAGACGGAGACGGAGACAGAGACAGGGACAGAGACAGAGACAGAGACAGAGATAGAGCCAGAGACAGAGACAGAGACAAGGACGGAGACGGAGACGGAGACAGAGACAGGGACAGAGACAGAGGTAGAGACAGAGACAGAGACAGCGGCAGAGACAGCGACAGAGATGGAGACAGAGACAGAGACAGAGACAGAGACAGAGACAGAGACAGAGATGGAGACAGAGACAGAGACAGAGACAGAGACAGAGACGGAGACGGAGAAAGAGACGGGGACAGAGACAGAGACAGGGACAGAGACAGAGACAGAGACAGGGATAGGGACAGAGCCCGATACAGAGGCAGACACAGAGACATAGACACAGACAGAGACAGAGGCGCTTGAGACAAAGACGGTGACAAAGACGGAGACAAAGGCGGAGACGAAGAGGAAGACGAGGACGGAGACAAAGACGGAGACAAAGACGGAGACAAAGAGGAAGACGAGGACGGAGACAAAGACAGAGACACGGACGGTGACAAAGACGTAGACAAAGACGTATACAAAGACGGAGACAAAGACGGAGACAAACACGGTGACAAAGACGGAGACAAAGGCGGAGACGAAGAGGAAGACGACGACGGAGACAAAGACGGAGACAAAGGCGGAGACAAAGACGGAGACGAAGAGGAAGACGACGACGAAGACAAAGACGGAGACAAAGACGGAGACAGAGACAGAGGCAGAGGCGGAGACAGAGACGGGAACAGAGACAGAGACAGAAATAGGGACAGAGACAGAGACGGAGACAGAGACAGAGACAGAGGCAGAGACAGAGACAGAGACAGAGGCAGAGACAGAGATGGAGCCAGAGACAGAGACAGAGACAGAAACAGAGGCAGAGACAGAGACAGAGACAGAGACAGAGACAGAGACAGAGACAGGGACAGAGACAGAGACAGAGACAGGGATAGGGACAGAGCCCGATACAGAGGCAGAGACAGAGACATAGACACAGACAGAGACAGAGGCGTATGAGACAAAGACGGTGACAAAGACGGAGACAAAGGCGGAGACGAAGAGGAAGACGAGGACGGAGACAAAGACGGAGACAAAGGTGGAGACAAAGACGGAGACGAAGAGGAAGACGGCGACGAAGACAAAGACGGAGACAAAGACGGAGACAGAGACAGAGGCAGAGGCGGAGACAGAGACGGGAACAGAGACAGAGACAGAGATAGGGACAGAGACAGAGACGGAGACAGAGACAGAGACAGAGGCAGAGACAGAGACAGAGACAGAGACAGAGACAGAGACAGAGACGGAGACGGAGACAGAGACGGGGACAGAGATGGAGACAGAGACGGGGACAGAGACAGAGACAGGGACAGAGACAGAGACAGAGACAGAGACTGAGACAGAGACAGAGATGGAGCCAGAGACAGAGACAGAGACAGAGACGGAGACGGAGCAGAGACATGGACAGAGACAGAGACAGAGACAGAGACAGAGACAGAAACAGAGACAGAGACAGAGACAGAGACAGAGACAGACACAGAGACAGAGACAGAGACAGAGACAGAGACAGAGACAGAGACAGAGGCAGAGACGTAGACAAAGACGGAGGCAAAGACGGAGACAAAGACGGAGACAAATATGGAGACACAGACGGAGACAAATACAGAGACAAAGGCGGTGACAAATATGGACACAAAGAAAGGCACAAAGACGGAGACAAAGACAGAGACAAAGACGGAGACTAAGACGAAGACAAAGACGGAGGCAAAGACGGAGACAAAGACGGAGACAAAGATGGTTACACAGACGGATAAAAATACGGAGACAAAGGCAGGCACAAAGACGGAGACAAAGACGAAGACAAAGACGGAGACAGAGTGTAATATAGAGACAGAGACACAGACAGAGACACAGGTGCATGAGACAAAGACCGAGACAAAGGGGCAGGAGACATGGACGGAGACAAAGACGATGACAAAGACGTAGCCAAAGACGTAGACAAAGACGGAGACAAAGACGGAGACAAAGATGGAGACAAAGACAGAGACAAAGACGGAGACAGAGACAGAGACAGAGACAGAGACAGAGACAGAGACAGAGACAGAGACAGAGACAGAGACAGAGACAGAGACAGAGACAGAGACAGAGACAGAGACAGGGACAGGGACAGAGACAGAGACAGAGACTGAGACAGAGGCAGAGATGGAGCCAGAGACAGAGACAGAGACAGAGACGGAGACGGAGCAGAGACATGGACAGAGACATGGACAGAGACAGAGGCAGAGACAGAGACAGAGACAGAGACAGAGATGGAGACAGAGACAGAGACAGAGACAGAGACTGAGACAGAGACAGAGACACAGACAGAGACAGAGACAGAGGCAGAGACAGAGACGTAGACAAAGACGGAGGCAAAGACGGAGACAAAGACGGAGACAAATATGGAGACACAGACGGAGACAAATACAGAGACAAAGGCGGTGACAAATATGGAGACAAAGACAGGCACAAAGACGGAGACAAAGACAGAGACAAAGACGGAGACTAAGACGAAGACAAAGACGGAGGCAAAGACGGAGACAAAGACGGAGACAAAGATGGTTACACAGACGGATACAAATACGGAGACAAAGGCAGGCACAAAGACGGAGACAAAGACGAAGACAAAGACGGAGACAGAGTGTAATATAGAGACAGAGACAGAGACAGAGACACAGGTGCATGAGACAAAGACCGAGACAAAGGGGCAGGAGACATGGACGGAGACAAAGACGATGACAAGGGCGTAGCCAAAGACGTAGACAAAGACGGAGACAAAGACGGAGACAAAGATGGAGACAAAGACAGAGACAAAGACGGAGACAGAGACAGAGACAGAGACAGAGACAGAGACAGAGACAGAGACAGAGACAGAGACAGAGACAGGGACAGAGACAGGGACAGGGGCAGAGACAGAGACAGAGACTGAGACAGAGGCAGAGATGGAGCCAGAGACAGAGACAGAGACAGAGACGGAGACGGAGCAGAGACAGAGACAGGGACAGAGACAGAGACAGAGACAGAGACTGAGACAGAGACAGAGATGGAGCCAGAGACAGAGACAGAGACAGAGACGGAGACGGAGCAGAGACATGGACAGAGACAGAGACAGAGACAGAGACAGAGACAGAAACAGAGACAGAGACAGAGACAGAGACAGAGACAGAGACAGAGACAGAGACAGAGACAGAGACAGAGACAGAGACAGAGACGTAGACAAAGACGGAGGCAAAGACGGAGACAAAGACGGAGACAAAGATGGTTACACAGACGGATACAAATACGGAGACAAAGGCAGGCACAAAGACGGAGACAAAGACGAAGACAAAGACGGAGACAGAGTGTAATATAGAGACAGAGACAGAGACAGAGACACAGGTGCATGAGACAAAGACCAAGACAAAGGGGCAGGAGACATGGACGGAGACAAAGACGATGACAAAGACGTAGCCAAAGACGTAGACAAAGACGGAGACAAAGACGGAGACAAAGATGGAGACAAAGACAGAGACAAAGACGGAGACAGAGACAGAGACAGAGACAGAGACAGAGACAGAGACAGAGACAGAGACAGAGACAGAGACAGAGACAGAGACAGAGACAGAGACAGAGACAGAGACAGAGACGGAGACGGAGACAGAGACGGGGACAGAGACAGAGACAGAGACAGAGACAGAGACAGAGACAGAGACAGAGACAGGGATAGGGACAGAGCCCGATACAGAGGCAGAGACAGAGACATAGACACAGACAGAGACAGAGGCGCATGAGACAAAGACGGTGACAAACACGGTGACAAAGACGGAGACAAAGGCGGAGACGAAGAGGAAGACGACGACGGAGACAAAGACGGAGACAAAGGCAGAGACAAAGACGGAGACGAAGAGGAAGACGACGACGAAGACAAAGACGGAGACAAAGACGGAGACAGAGTCAGAGGCAGAGGCGGAGACAGAGACGGGAACAGAGACAGAGACAGAGATAGGGACAGAGACAGAGACGGAGACAGAGACAGAGACAGAGGCAGAGACAGAGACAGAGACAGAGGCAGAGACAGAGATGGAGCCAGAGACAGAGACAGAGGCAGAGACAGAGACAGAGACAGAAACAGAGGCAGAGACAGAGACAGAGACAGAGACAGAGACAGAGACAGAGACAGAGACAGAGACAGAGACAGTGACAGAGACAGAGACAGAGACAGGGACAGAGACAGAGACAGAGACAGAGACAGGGACAGAGACAGAGACAGAGACAGAGACTGAGACAGAGACAGAGATGGAGCCAGAGACAGAGACAGAGACAGCGACGGAGACGGAGCAGAGACAGAGACAGAGACAGAGACAGAGACAGGGACAGGGACAGAGACAGAGACAGAGACTGAGACAGAGGCAGAGATGGAGCCAGAGACAGAGACAGAGACAGAGACGGAGACGGAGCAGAGACATGGACAGAGACAGAGGCAGAGACAGAGACAGAGACAGAGACAGAGATGGAGACAGAGACAGAGACAGAGACAGAGACTGAGGCAGAGACAGAGACTGAGACTGAGACAGAGACAGAGACAGAGACAGAGACAGAGACAGAGACGTAGACAAAGACGGAGGCAAAGACGGAGACAAAGACGGAGACAAATATGGAGACACAGACGGAGACAAATACAGAGACAAAGGCGGTGACAAATATGGAGACAAAGACAGGCACAAAGACGGAGACAAAGACAGAGACAAAGACGGAGACTAAGACGAAGACAAAGACGGAGGCAAAGACGGAGACAAAGACGGAGACAAAAATGGTTACACAGACGGATACAAATACGGAGACAAAGACAGGCACAAAGACGGAGACAAAGACGAAGACAAAGACGGAGACAGAGTGTAATATAGAGACAGAGACAGAGACAGAGACACAGGTGCATGAGACAAAGACCGAGACAAAGGGGCAGGAGACATGGACGGAGACAAAGACGATGACAAAGACGTAGCCAAAGACGTAGACAAAGACGGAGACAAAGACGGAGACAAAGATGGAGACAAAGACAGAGACAAAGACGGAGACAGAGACAGAGACAGAGACAGAGACAGAGACAGAGACTGAGACAGAGACAGAGACAGGGACAGGGACAGAGACAGAGACAGAGACTGAGACAGAGGCAGAGATGGAGCCAGAGACAGAGACAGAGACAGAGACGGAGACGGAGCAGAGACATGGACAGAGACATGGACAGAGACAGAGGCAGAGACAGAGACAGAGACAGAGACAGAGACAGAGATGGAGACAGAGACAGAGACAGAGACAGAGACTGAGGCAGAGACAGAGACTGAGACTGAGACAGAGACAGAGATGGAGCCAGAGACAGAGACAGAGACAGAGACAAAGACGGAGACGGAGACAGAGACAGGGACAGAGACAGAGACAGAGACAGAGACAGAGACAGCCACAGAGACAGAGACAGAGACGGAGACAAAGACGGAGACAGAGACAGAGGCAGAGGCGGAGACAGAGACAGAGACAGAGACAGAGACAGAGACAGAGACAGAGACAGAGGCAGAGACAGAGATAGGGACAGAGACAGAGACGGGGACAGAGACGGAGACAGGGACAGAGACAGAGACAGAGACAGAGACAGAGACAGAGACAGAGACAGAGACAGAGACAGAGACAGAGACAGAGACAGAGACAGAGACAGAGACAGAGACAGAGACAGAGACAGAGACAGAGACAGAGACAGAGACAGAGACAGAGACAGAGATGGAGACAGAGACAGAGACAGAGACAGAGACTGAGACAGAGACAGAGACTATGACTGAGACAGAGACAGAGATGGAGCCAGAGACAGAGACAGAGACAGAGACAAAGACGGAGACGGAGACAGAGACAGAGACAGGGACAGAGACAGAGACAGAGACAGAGACAGAGATGGAGCCAGAGACAGAGACAGAGACGGAGCCAGAGGCAGAGACAGAGACAGAGACAGAGACAAAGACGGAGACGGAGACAGAGACAGGGACAGAGACAGAGACAGAGACAGAGATAGAGCCAGAGACAGAGACAGAGACAAGGACGGAGACGGAGACGGAGACAGAGACAGGGACAGAGACAGAGGTAGAGACAGAGACAGAGACAGCGGCAGAGACAGCGACAGAGATGGAGACAGAGACAGAGACAGAGACAGAGACAGAGACAGAGACAGAGATGGAGACAGAGACAGAGACAGAGACAGAGACAGAGACGGAGACGGAGAAAGAGACGGGGACAGAGACAGAGACAGGGACAGAGACAGAGCAGAGACAGGGATAGGGACAGAGCCCGATACAGAGGCAGACACAGAGACATAGACACAGACAGAGACAGAGGCGCTTGAGACAAAGACGGTGACAAAGACGGAGACAAAGGCGGAGACGAAGAGGAAGACGAGGACGGAGACAAAGACGGAGACAAAGACGGAGACAAAGAGGAAGACGAGGACGGAGACAAAGTCAGAGACACGGACGGTGACAAAGACGTAGACAAAGACGTATACAAAGACGGAGACAAAGACGGAGACAAACACGGTGACAAAGACGGAGACAAAGGCGGAGACGAAGAGGAAGACGACGACGGAGACAAAGACGGAGACAAAGGCGGAGACAAAGACGGAGACGAAGAGGAAGACGACGACGAAGACAGAGACAGAGACAGAGACAGAGACTGAGACAGAGACAGAGACAGGGACAGGGACAGAGACAGAGACAGAGACTGAGACAGAGGCAGAGATGGAGCCAGAGACAGAGACAGAGACAGAGACGGAGACGGAGCAGAGACATGGACAGAGACATGGACAGAGACAGAGGCAGAGACAGAGACAGAGACAGAGACAGAGACAGAGATGGAGACAGAGACAGAGACAGAGACACAGACTGAGGCAGAGACAGAGACTGAGACTGAGACAGAGACAGAGATGGAGCCAGAGACAGAGACAGAGACAGAGACAAAGACGGAGACGGAGACAGAGACAGGGACAGAGACAGAGACAGAGACAGAGACAGAGACAGCCACAGAGACAGAGACAGAGACGGAGACAAAGACGGAGACAGAGACAGAGGCAGAGGCGGAGACAGAGACAGAGACAGAGACAGAGACAGAGACAGAGACAGAGGCAGAGACAGAGATAGGGACAGAGACAGAGACGGGGACAGAGACGGAGACAGGGACAGAGACAGAGACAGAGACAGAGACAGAGACAGAGACAGAGACAGAGACAGAGACAGAGACAGAGACAGAGACAGAGACAGAGACAGAGACAGAGACAGAGACAGAGACAGAGACAGAGACAGAGACAGAGACAGAGACAGAGACAGAGATGGAGACAGAGACAGAGACAGAGACAGAGACTGAGACAGAGACAGAGACTATGACTGAGACAGAGACAGAGATGGAGCCAGAGACAGAGACAGAGACAGAGACAAAGACGGAGACGGAGACAGAGACAGAGACAGGGACAGAGACAGAGACAGAGACAGAGACAGAGATGGAGCCAGAGACAGAGACAGAGACGGAGCCAGAGGCAGAGACAGAGACAGAGACAGAGACAAAGACGGAGACGGAGACAGAGACAGGGACAGAGACAGAGACAGAGACAGAGATAGAGCCAGAGACAGAGACAGAGACAAGGACGGAGACGGAGACGGAGACAGAGACAGGGACAGAGACAGAGGTAGAGACAGAGACAGAGACAGCGGCAGAGACAGCGACAGAGATGGAGACAGAGACAGAGACAGAGACAGAGACAGAGACAGAGACAGAGACAGAGATGGAGACAGAGACAGAGGCAGAGACAGAGACAGAGACGGAGACGGAGAAAGAGACGGGGACAGAGACAGAGACAGGGACAGAGACAGAGACAGAGACAGGGATAGGGACAGAGCCCGATACAGAGGCAGACACAGAGACATAGACACAGACAGAGACAGAGGCGCTTGAGACAAAGACGGTGACAAAGACGGAGACAAAGGCGGAGACGAAGAGGAAGACGAGGACGGAGACAAAGACGGAGACAAAGACGGAGACAAAGAGGAAGACGAGGACGGAGACAAAGACAGAGACACGGACGGTGACAAAGACGTAGACAAAGACGTATACAAAGACGGAGACAAAGACGGAGACAAACACGGTGACAAAGACGGAGACAAAGGCGGAGACGAAGAGGAAGACGACGACGGAGACAAAGACGGAGACAAAGGCGGAGACAAAGACGGAGACGAAGAGGAAGACGACGACGAAGACAAAGACGGAGACAAAGACGGAGACAGAGACAGAGGCAGAGGCGGAGACAGAGACGGGAACAGAGACAGAGACAGAAATAGGGACAGAGACAGAGACGGAGACAGAGACAGAGACAGAGGCAGAGACAGAGACAGAGACAGAGGCAGAGACAGAGATGGAGCCAGAGACAGAGACAGAGACAGAAACAGAGGCAGAGACAGAGACAGAGACAGAGACAGAGACAGAGACAGAGACAGAGACAGAGGCAGAGACAGAGACAGAGACAGAGACAGAGACAGAGACAGAGACAGAGACAGAGACAGAGACGGAGACGGAGACAGAGACGGGGACAGAGATGGGGACAGAGACAGAGACAGAGGCAGAGACAGAGACGGAGACGGAGACAGAGACGGGGACAGAGACAGAGACAGGGACAGAGACAGAGACAGAGACAGAGACTGAGACAGAGACAGAGATGGAGCCAGAGACAGAGACAGAGGCAGAGACGGAGACGGAGCAGAGACATGGACAGAGACAGAGACAGAGACAGAGACATGGACAGAGACAGAGACAGAGACAGAGACAGAGACAGAGACAGAGACAGAGACAGAGACAGAGACAGAGACAGAGACAGAGACAGAGACAGAGACGTAGACAAAGACGGAGGCAAAGACGGAGACAAAGACGGAGACAAATATTGAGACACAGACGGAGACAAATACAGAGACAAAGGCGGTGACAAATATGGAGACAAAGACAGGCACAAAGACGGAGACAAAGACAGAAACAAAGACGGAGACAGAGACAGAGACAGAGACAGAGACAGAGACAGAGACAGAGACAGAGACAGAGACAGAGACAGAGACAGGGACAGGGACAGAGACAGAGACAGAGACTGAGACAGAGGCAGAGATGGAGCCAGAGACAGAGACAGAGACAGAGACGGAGACGGAGCAGAGACATGGACAGAGACATGGACAGAGACAGAGGCAGAGACAGAGACAGAGACAGAGACAGAGATGGAGACAGAGACAGAGACAGAGACAGAGACTGAGGCAGAGACAGAAACTGAGACTGAGACAGAGACAGAGATGGAGCCAGAGACAGAGACAGCCACAGAGACAGAGACACAGATGGAGACAGAGACAGAGACAGAGACAGAGACAGAGACAGAGACAGAGACAGAGACAGAGACAGAGATGGAGACAGAGACAGAGACAGAGACAGAGACAGAGACGGAGACGGAGACAGAGACGGGGACAGAGACAGAGACAGGGACAGAGACGGGGACAGAGACAGAGACAGGGACAGAGCCCGATACAGAGGCAGAGACAGAGACATAGACACAGACAGAGACAGAGGCGCATGAGACAAAGACCGAGCCTGAGGGGCAGGAGACATGGACGGAGGCAGATACAGAGACGGAGACGGAGACAGGGACGGGGACAGAGACAGAGACAGGGACAGAGACAGAGACAGAGACAGAGACTGAGACGGAGACAGAGATGGAGCCAGAGACGGAGACAGAGACAGAGACGGAGACGGAGCAGAGACATGGACAGAGACAGAGACAGAGACAGAGACAGAGACAGAGACAGAGACAGAGACAGAGACAGAGACAGAGACAGAGACAGAGACAGAGACAGAGACAGAGACAGAGACAGAGACACAGGTGCATGAGACAAAGACCGAGACAAAGGGGCAGGAGACATGGACGGAGACAAAGACGATGACAAAGACGTAGCCAAGGACGTAGAAAAAGACGGAGACAAAGACGGAGACAAAGATGGAGACAAAGACAGAGACAAAGACGGAGACAGAGACAGAGACAGAGACAGAGACAGAGACAGAGACAGAGACAGAGACAGAGACAGAGACAGAGACAGAGACAGAGACAGAGACAGAGACGGAGACGGAGACAGAGACGGGGACAGAGACAGAGACAGAGACAGAGACAGAGACAGAGACAGAGACAGAGACAGAGACAGGGATAGGGACAGAGCCCGATACAGAGGCAGAGACAGAGACATAGACACAGACAGAGACAGAGGCGCATGAGACAAAGACGGTGACAAACACGGTGACAAAGACGGAGACAAAGGCGGAGACGAAGAGGAAGACGACGACGGAGACAAAGACGGAGACAAAGGCAGAGACAAAGACGGAGACGAAGAGGAAGACGACGACGAAGACAAAGACGGAGACAAAGACGGAGACAGAGTCAGAGGCAGAGGCGGAGACAGAGACGGGAACAGAGACAGAGACAGAGATAGGGACAGAGACAGAGACGGAGACAGAGACAGAGACAGAGGCAGAGACAGAGACAGAGACAGAGGCAGAGACAGAGATGGAGCCAGAGACAGAGACAGAGGCAGAGACAGAGACAGAGACAGAAACAGAGGCAGAGACAGAGACAGAGACAGAGACAGAGACAGAGACAGAGACAGAGACAGAGACAGAGACAGTGACAGAGACAGAGACAGAGACAGGGACAGAGACAGAGACAGAGACAGAGAGAGGGACAGAGACAGAGACAGAGACAGAGACTGAGACAGAGACAGAGATGGAGCCAGAGACAGAGACAGAGACAGCGACGGAGACGGAGCAGAGACAGAGACAGAGACAGAGACAGAGACAGGGACAGGGACAGAGACAGAGACAGAGACTGAGACAGAGGCAGAGATGGAGCCAGAGACAGAGACAGAGACAGAGACGGAGACGGAGCAGAGACATGGACAGAGACAGAGGCAGAGACAGAGACAGAGACAGAGACAGAGATGGAGACAGAGACAGAGACAGAGACAGAGACTGAGGCAGAGACAGAGACTGAGACTGAGACAGAGACAGAGACAGAGACAGAGACAGAGACAGAGACGTAGACAAAGACGGAGGCAAAGACGGAGACAAAGACGGAGACAAATATGGAGACACAGACGGAGACAAATACAGAGACAAAGGCGGTGACAAATATGGAGACAAAGACAGGCACAAAGACGGAGACAAAGACAGAGACAAAGACGGAGACTAAGACGAAGACAAAGACAGAGGCAAAGACGGAGACAAAGACGGAGACAAAAATGGTTACACAGACGGATACAAATACGGAGACAAAGACAGGCACAAAGACGGAGACAAAGACGAAGACAAAGACGGAGACAGAGTGTAATATAGAGACAGAGACAGAGACAGAGACACAGGTGCATGAGACAAAGACCGAGACAAAGGGGCAGGAGACATGGACGGAGACAAAGACGATGACAAAGACGTAGCCAAAGACGTAGACAAAGACGGAGACAAAGACGGAGACAAAGATGGAGACAAAGACAGAGACAAAGACGGAGACAGAGACAGAGACAGAGACAGAGACAGAGACAGAGACTGAGACAGAGACAGAGACAGGGACAGGGACAGAGACAGAGACAGAGACTGAGACAGAGGCAGAGATGGAGCCAGAGACAGAGACAGAGACAGAGACGGAGACGGAGCAGAGACATGGACAGAGACATGGACAGAGACAGAGGCAGAGACAGAGACAGAGACAGAGACAGAGACAGAGATGGAGACAGAGACAGAGACAGAGACAGAGACTGAGGCAGAGACAGAGACTGAGACTGAGACAGAGACAGAGATGGAGCCAGAGACAGAGACAGAGACAGAGACAAAGACGGAGACGGAGACAGAGACAGGGACAGAGACAGAGACAGAGACAGAGACAGAGACAGCCACAGAGACAGAGACAGAGACGGAGACAAAGACGGAGACAGAGACAGAGGCAGAGGCGGAGACAGAGACAGAGACAGAGACAGAGACAGAGACAGAGACAGAGGCAGAGACAGAGATAGGGACAGAGACAGAGACGGGGACAGAGACGGAGACAGGGACAGAGACAGAGACAGAGACAGAGACAGAGACTGAGACAGAGACAGAGATGGAGCCAGAGACAGAGACAGAGACAGAGACGGAGACGGAGCAGCGACATCGACAGAGACATGGACAGAGACAGAGGCAGAGACAGAGACAGAGACAGAGACAGAGACAGAGACAGAGACAGAGACAGAGACAGAGACAGAGACAGAGACAGAGACAGAGACAGAGACAGAGACAGAGACAGAGACAGAGACAGAGACAGAGACAGAGATGGAGACAGAGACAGAGACAGAGACAGAGACTGAGACAGAGACAGAGACTATGACTGAGACAGAGACAGAGATGGAGCCAGAGACAGAGACAGAGACAGAGACAAAGACGGAGACGGAGACAGAGACAGGGACAGAGACAGAGACAGAGACAGAGACAGAGATGGAGCCAGAGACAGAGACAGAGACGGAGCCAGAGACAGAGACAGAGACAGAGACAGAGACAAAGACGGAGACGGAGACAGAGACAGGGACAGAGACAGAGACAGAGACAGCGATAGAGCCAGAGACAGAGACAGAGACAAGGACGGAGACGGAGACGGAGACAGAGACAGGGACAGAGACAGAGGTAGAGACAGAGACAGAGACAGCGGCAGAGACAGCGACAGAGATGGAGACAGAGACAGAGACAGAGACAGAGACAGAGACAGAGACAGAGATGGAGACAGAGACAGAGACGGAGACAGAGACAGAGACGGAGACGGAGAAAGAGACGGGGACAGAGACAGAGACAGGGACAGAGACAGAGACAGAGACAGGGATAGGGACAGAGCCCGATACAGGGGCAGACACAGAGACATAGACACAGACAGAGACAGAGGCGCTTGAGACAAAGACGGTGACAAAGACGGAGACAAAGGCGGAGACGAAGAGGAAGACGAGGACGGAGACAAAGACGGAGACAAAGACGGAGACAAAGAGGAAGACGAGGACGGAGACAAAGACAGAGACACGGACGGTGACAAAGACGTAGACAAAGACGTATACAAAGACGGAGACAAAGACGGAGACAAACACGGTGACAAAGACGGAGACAAAGGCGGAGACGAAGAGGAAGACGACGACGGAGACAAAGACGGAGACAAAGGCGGAGACAAAGACGGAGACGAAGAGGAAGACGACGACGAAGACAAAGACGGAGACAAAGACGGAGACAGAGACAGAGGCAGAGGCGGAGACAGAGACGGGAACAGAGACAGAGACAGAAATAGGGACAGAGACAGAGACGGAGACAGAGACAGAGACAGAGGCAGAGACAGAGACAGAGACAGAGGCAGAGACAGAGATGGAGCCAGAGACAGAGACAGAGACAGAAACAGAGGCAGAGACAGAGACAGGGACAGAGACAGAGACAGAGGCAGAGACAGAGACAGAGGCAGAGACAGAGACAGAGACAGAGACAGAGACAGAGACAGAGACAGAGACAGAGACGGAGACGGAGACAGAGACGGGGACAGAGATGGGGACAGAGACAGAGACAGAGGCAGAGACAGAGACGGAGACGGAGACAGAGACGGGGACAGAGACAGAGACAGGGACAGAGACAGAGACAGAGACAGAGACTGAGACAGAGACAGAGATGGAGCCAGAGACAGAGACAGAGGCAGAGACGGAGACGGAGCAGAGACATGGACAGAGACAGAGACAGAGACAGAGACATGGACAGAGACAGAGACAGAGACAGAGACAGAGACAGAGACAGAGACAGAGACAGAGACAGAGACAGAGACAGAGACAGAGACAGAGACAGAGACAGAGACGTAGACAAAGACGGAGGCAAAGACGGAGACAAAGACGGAGACAAATATGGAGACACAGACGGAGACAAATACAGAGACAAAGGCGGTGACAAATATGGAGACAAAGACAGGCACAAAGACGGAGACAAAGACAGAGACAAAGACGGAGACTAAGACGAAGACAAAGACGGAGGCAAAGACGGAGACAAAGACGGAGACAAAGATGGTTACACAGACGAAGACAAAGACGGAGACAGAGTGTAATATAGAGACGGAGACAGAGACACAGACAGAGACAGAGACAGAGACACAGGTGCATGAGACAAAGACCGAGACAAAGGGGCAGGAGACATGGACGGAGACAAAGACGATGACAAAGACGTAGCCAAAGACGTAGACAAAGACGGAGACAAAGACGGAGACAAAGATGGAGACAAAGACAGAAACAAAGACGGAGACAGAGACAGAGACAGAGACAGAGACAGAGACAGAGACAGAGACAGAGACAGAGACAGAGACAGAGACAGGGACAGGGACAGAGACAGAGACAGAGACTGAGACAGAGGCAGAGATGGAGCCAGAGACAGAGACAGAGACAGAGACGGAGACGGAGCAGAGACATGGACAGAGACATGGACAGAGACAGAGGCAGAGACAGAGACAGAGACAGAGACAGAGATGGAGACAGAGACAGAGACAGAGACAGAGACTGAGGCAGAGACAGAAACTGAGACTGAGACAGAGACAGAGATGGAGCCAGAGACAGAGACAGCCACAGAGACAGAGACACAGATGGAGACAGAGACAGAGACAGAGACAGAGACAGAGACAGAGACAGAGACAGAGATGGAGACAGAGACAGAGACAGAGACAGAGACAGAGACGGAGACGGAGACAGAGACGGGGACAGAGACAGAGACAGGGACAGAGACGGGGACAGAGACAGAGACAGGGACAGAGCCCGATACAGAGGCAGAGACAGAGACATAGACACAGACAGAGACAGAGGCGCATGAGACAAAGACCGAGCCTGAGGGGCAGGAGACATGGACGGAGGCAGATACAGAGACGGAGACGGAGACAGGGACGGGGACAGAGACAGAGACAGGGACAGAGACAGAGACAGAGACAGAGACTGAGACGGAGACAGAGATGGAGCCAGAGACGGAGACAGAGACAGAGACGGAGACGGAGCAGAGACATGGACAGAGACAGAGACAGAGACAGAGACAGAGACAGAGACAGAGACAGAGACAGAGACAGAGACAGAGACACAGGTGCATGAGACAAAGACCGAGACAAAGGGGCAGGAGACATGGACGGAGACAAAGACGATGACAAAGACGTAGCCAAGGACGTAGACAAAGACGGAGACAAAGACGGAGACAAAGATGGAGACAAAGACAGAGACAAAGACGGAGACAGAGACAGAGACAGAGACAGAGACAGAGACAGAGACAGAGATAGAGACAGAGACAGAGACAGAGACAGGGACAGGGACAGAGACAGAGACAGAGACTGAGACAGAGGCAGAGATGGAGACAGAGACAGAGACAGAGACAGAGACATGGACAGAGACATGGACAGAGACAGAGGCAGAGACAGAGACAGAGACAGAGACAAAGACGGAGACGGAGACAGAGACAGGGACAGAGACAGAGACAGAGACAGAGACAGAGACAGAGACAGCCACAGAGACAGAGACAGAGATGGAGACAGTGACAGAGACAGAGACAGAGACAGAGACAGAGACAGAGACAGAGACAGAGACAGAGACAGAGACAGAGACAGAGACAGAGACAGAGACAGAGACAGAGACAGAGACAGAGACAGAGACAGAGACAGAGACTGAGATGGAGACAGAGACAGAGACAGAGACAGAGACTGAGACAGAGACAGAGACTGAGACTGAGACAGAGACAGAGACGGAGACGGAGACAGAGACGGGGAAATAGACAGAGACAGAGACAGAGACAGGGACAGAGACAGAGACAGGGACTGAAACAGAGACAGAGATAGAGACAGAGACAGAGACAGAGACAGAGACAGAGACAGAGACAGAGACAGAGATAGAGACAAAGACGGAGACAAAAACAGAGACAAGTAGGAAGACAAAGACGGAGAAAAAGACGGAGACAAAGACCGAGACCAAGACGGAGGCAAAGACGGAGACAAAGATGGAGACGAAGAGGAAGACGACGACGAAGACAAAGACGGAGACAAAGACGGAGACAGAGACAGAGGCAGAGGCGGAGACAGAGACAGAGACAGAGACAGAGACAGAGACAGAGACAGAGACAGAGGCAGAGACAGAGATAGGGACAGAGACAGAGACGGGGACAGAGACGGAGACAGGGACAGAGACAGAGACAGAGACAGAGACTGAGACAGAGACAGAGATGGAGCCAGAGACAGAGACAGAGACAGAGACGGAGACGGAGCAGAGACATGGACAGAGACATGGACAGAGACAGAGGCAGAGACAGAGACAGAGACAGAGACAGAGACAGAGACAGAGACAGAGACGGAGACAGAGACAGAGACAGAGACAGAGACAGAGACAGAGACAGAGACAGAGACAGAGACAGAGACAGAGACAGAGACAGAGACAGAGACAGAGACAGAGACAGAGACTGAGACAGAGACAGAGACTATGACTGAGACAGAGACAGAGATGGAGCCAGAGACAGAGACAAAGACGGAGACGGAGACAGAGACAGGGACAGAGACAGAGACAGAGACAGAGACAGAGATGGAGCCAGAGACAGAGACAGAGACGGAGCCAGAGACAGAGACAGAGACAGAGACAGAGACAGAGACAAAGACGGAGACGGAGACCGAGACAGGGACAGAGACAGAGACAGAGACAGAGATAGAGCCAGAGACAGAGACAGAGACAAGGACGGAGACGGAGACGGAGACGGAGACAGGGACAGAGACAGAGGTAGAGACAGAGACAGAGACAGCGGCAGAGACAGCGACAGAGATGGAGACAGAGACAGAGACAGAGACAGAGACAGAGACAGAGATGGAGACAGAGACAGAGACAGAGACAGAGACAGAGACAGAGACGGAGACGGAGAAAGAGACGGGGACAGAGACAGAGACAGGGACAGAGACAGAGACAGAGACAGGGATAGGGACAGAGCCCGATACAGAGGCAGAGACAGAGACATAGACACAGACAGAGACAGAGGCGCTTGAGACAAAGACGGTGACAAAGACCGAGACAAAGGCGGAGACGAAGAGGAAGACGAGGACGGAGACAAAGACGGAGACAAAGACGGAGACAAAGAGGAAGACGAGGACGGAGACAAAGACAGAGACACGGACGGTGACAAAGACGTAGACAAAGACGTATACAAAGACGGAGACAAAGACAGAGACAAACACGGTGACAAAGACGGAGACAAAGGCGGAGACGAAGAGGAAGACGACGACGGAGACAAAGACGGAGACAAAGGCGGAGACAAAGACGGAGACGAAGAGGAAGACGACGACGAAGACAAAGACGGAGACAAAGTCGGAGACAGAGACAGAGGCAGAGGCGGAGACAGAGACGGGAACAGAGACAGAGACAGAGATAGGGACAGAGACAGAGACGGAGACAGAGACAGAGACAGAGGCAGAGACAGAGACAGAGACAGAGGCGGAGAGAGAGATGGAGCCAGAGACAGAGACAGAGGCGGAGACAGAGACAGAGACAGAAACAGAGGCAGAGACAGAGACAGAGACAGAGACAGAGACAGAGACAGAGACAGAGACAGAGACAGAGGCAGAGACAGAGACAGAGACAGAGACAGAGACAGAGACAGAGACAGAGACAGAGACAGAGACGGAGACGGAGACAGAGACGGGGACAGAGATGGAGACAGAGACAGAGACAGAGACAGAGACAGAGACAGAGACGGAGACGGAGACAGAGACGGGGACAGAGACAGAGACAGGGACAGAGACAGAGACAGAGACAGAGACTGAGACAGAGACAGAGATGGAGACAGAGACAGAGACAGAGACAGAGACAGAGACAGAGACAGAGACAGAGACAGAGACAGAGACAGAGACAGAGACAGAGACAGAGACAGAGACAGAGACAGAGACAGAGACAGATACAGAGACTGAGGCTGAGACAGAGACAGGGATGCAGCCAGAGACAGAGACAGAGACAAAGACGGAGACGGAGACAGAGACAGGGACAGAGACAGAGGCAGAGACAGAGACAGAGACAGCGACAGAGACAGAGACAGAGATGGAGACAGAGACAGAGACAGAGACAGAGACAGAGACAGAGACAGAGATGGAGACAGAGACAGAGACAGAGACCGAGACGGAGACGGAGACAGAGACGAGGACAGAGACAGAGACAGAGACATAGACAGAGACAGAGACAGAGACAGAGACAGAGACAGAGACAGAGACAGAGACAGAGACAGAGACAGAGACAGAGACAGAGACAGAGACAGAGACAGAGACAGAGACAGAGACGGAGACAGAGACGGAGACGGAGACAGAGACGGGGACAGAAACAGGGACAGAGACAGAGACAGAGACAGAGACAGAGACAGAGACAGAGACAGAGACAGAGACAGAGACAGAGACAGAGACAGAGACAGAGACAGAGACAGAGAAAGAGACAGAGACGGAGACAAAAACAGAGACAAGTAGGAAGACAAAGACGGAGAAAAAGACGGAGACAAAGACCGAGACCAAGACGGAGGCAAAGACGGAGACAAAGATGGAGACACAGACAGAGACAAATACGGAGAAAAAAGGCAGAGACAAAGGCGGAGACAGAGACAGAAGCAGAGTCCGATACGGAGACGGAGACAGAGACACAGACACAGACAGAGACAGAGACAGAGACAGAGACAGAGGCAGAGACACAGACAGAGACAGAGACAGAGACAGAGGTGCATGAGACAAAGCCCGAGACATAGGGGCAGGAGACATAAGCGGAGACAAAGGCGGAGACAAAGAGGAAGACAACGACGGAGACAAAGACGGAGACAAAGACGGATACAAAGACAGAGACAGAGACAGAGACAGAGACAGAGACAGAGACAGAGACAAAGACAGAGACAGAGACAGAGACAGAGACAGAGACAGAGACAGAGACAGAGACAGAGACAGAGACAGAGACAGAGACAGAGACAGGGACAGGGACAGAGACAGAGACAGAGACTGAGACAGAGACAGAGATGGAGACAGAGACAGAGACAGAGACTGAGACAGAGACAGAGACTGAGACTGAGACAGAGACAGAGACAGGGACAGGGACAGAGTCAGAGACAGAGACAAAGACAGAGACAGAGACTGAGACGGAGACAGAGATGGAGCCAGAGACAGAGACGGAGACGGAGCAGAGACATGGACAGAGACAGAGGCAGAGACAGAGACAGAGACAGAGACAGAGACAGAGACAGAGACAGAGACAGAGACAGAGACAGGGACAGAGACAGAGACAGAGACAGAGACAGAGACAGAGACGGAGACGGAGACAGAGACGGGAACAGAGATGGAGACAGAGACAGAGACAGAGACAGAGACAGAGACAGAGACGGAGACAGAGACGGGGACAGAGACAGAGACAGGGACAGAGACAGAGACAGAGACAGGGACAGAGACAGAGACAGAGACAGGGATAGGGACAGAGCCCGATACAGAGGCAGACACAGAGACAGAGACAGAGACAGAGACAGAGACAGAGACGGAGACGGAGAAAGAGACAGAGACAGAGACAGAGACAGAGACAGAGACAGAGACAGAGACAGAGACAGAGACAGAGATGGAGACAGAGACAGAGGCAGAGACAGAGACAGAGACAGAGACAGAGACAGAGACAGAGACAGAGACAGGGACAGAGACAGAGACAGAGACAGAGACTGAGACAGAGACAGAGATGGAGCCAGAGACAGAGACAGAGGCAGAGACGGAGACGGAGCAGAGACATGGACAGAGACAGAGACAGAGACAGAGACATGGACAGAGACAGAGACAGAGACAGAGACAGAGACAGAGACAGAGACAGAGACAGAGACAGAGACAGAGACAGAGACAGAGACAGAGACGTAGACAAAGACGGAGGCAAAGACGGAGACAAAGACGGAGACAAATATGGAGACACAGACGGAGACAAATACAGAGACAAAGGCGACGACAAATATGGAGACAAAGACAGGCACAAAGACGGAGACAAAGACAGAGACAAAGACGGAGACTAAGACGAAGACAAAGACGGAGGCAAAGACGGAGACAAAGACGGAGACAAAGATGGTTACACAGACGAAGTCAAAGACGGAGACAGAGTGTAATATAGAGACGGAGACAGAGACACAGACAGAGACAGAGACAGAGACACAGGTGCATGAGACAAAGACCGAGACAAAGGGGCAGGAGACATGGACGGAGACAAAGACGATGACAAAGACGTAGCCAAAGACGTAGACAAAGACGGAGACAAAGACGGAGACAAAGATGGAGACAAAGACAGAAACAAAGACGGAGACAGAGACAGAGACAGAGACAGAGACAGAGACAGAGACAGAGACAGAGACAGAGACAGAGACAGAGACAGAGACAGGGACAGGGACAGAGACAGAGACAGAGACTGAGACAGAGGCAGAGATGGAGCCAGAGACAGAGACAGAGACAGAGACGGAGACGGAGCAGAGACATGGACAGAGACATGGACAGAGACAGAGGCAGAGACAGAGACAGAGACAGAGACAGAGATGGAGACAGAGACAGAGACAGAGACAGAGACTGAGGCAGAGACAGAAACTGAGACTGAGACAGAGACAGAGATGGAGCCAGAGACAGAGACAGCCACAGAGACAGAGACACAGATGGAGACAGAGACAGAGACAGAGACAGAGACAGAGACAGAGACAGAGACAGAGACAGAGATGGAGACAGAGACAGAGACAGAGACAGAGACAGAGACGGAGACGGAGACGGGGACAGAGACAGAGACAGGGACAGAGACGGGGACAGAGACAGAGACAGGGACAGAGCCCGATACAGAGGCAGAGACAGAGACATAGACACAGACAGAGACAGAGGCGCATGAGACAAAGACCGAGCCTGAGGGGCAGGAGACATGGACGGAGGCAGATACAGAGACGGAGACGGAGACAGGGACGGGGACAGAGACAGAGACAGGGACAGAGACAGAGACAGAGACAGAGACTGAGACGGAGACAGAGATGGAGCCAGAGACGGAGACAGAGACAGAGACGGAGACGGAGCAGAGACATGGACAGAGACAGAGACAGAGACAGAGACAGAGACAGAGACAGAGACAGAGACAGAGACAGAGACAGAGACAGAGACAGAGACACAGGTGCATGAGACAAAGACCGAGACAAAGGGGCAGGAGACATGGACGGAGACAAAGACGATGACAAAGACGTAGCCAAGGACGTAGACAAAGACGGAGACAAAGACGGAGACAAAGATGGAGACAAAGACAGAGACAAAGACGGAGACAGAGACAGAGACAGAGACAGAGACAGAGACAGAGACAGAGACAGAGACAGAGACAGAGACAGAGACAGGGACAGGGACAGAGACAGAGACAGAGACTGAGACAGAGGCAGAGATGGAGACAGAGACAGAGACAGAGACAGAGACATGGACAGAGACATGGACAGAGACAGAGGCAGAGACAGAGACAGAGACAGAGACAAAGACGGAGACGGAGACAGAGACAGGGACAGAGACAGAGACAGAGACAGAGACAGAGACAGCCACAGAGACAGAGACAGAGATGGAGACAGTGACAGAGACAGAGACAGAGACAGAGACAGAGACAGAGACAGAGACAGAGACAGAGACAGAGACAGAGACAGAGACAGAGACAGAGACAGAGACAGAGACAGAGACAGAGACAGAGACAGAGACTGAGATGGAGACAGAGACAGAGACAGAGACAGAGACAGAGACAGAGACTGAGACAGAGACAGAGACTGAGACTGAGACAGAGACAGAGACGGAGACGGAGACAGAGACGGGGAAAGAGACAGAGACAGAGACAGAGACAGGGACAGAGACAGAGACAGGGACTGAAACAGAGACAGAGATAGAGACAGAGACAGAGACAGAGACAGAGACAGAGACAGAGACAGAGACAGAGATAGAGACAAAGACGGAGACAAAAACAGAGACAAGTAGGAAGACAAAGACGGAGAAAAAGACGGAGACAAAGACCGAGACCAAGACGGAGGCAAAGACGGAGACAAAGATGGAGACACAGACAGAGACAAATACGGAGAAGAAAGGCAGAGACAAAGGCGGAGACAGAGACAGAGGCAGAGTCCGATACGGAGACAGAGACAGAGACACAGCCACAGACAGAGACAGAGACAGAGGCACAGACACAGACAGAGACAGAGACACAGGTGCATGAGACAAAGACCGAGACAAAGGGGCAGGAGACATGGACGGAGACAAAACCGGTGACAAAGACGTAGACAAAGACGTAGACAAAGACGGAGACAAAGGCGGAGACAAAGATGGAGACGAAGAGGAAGACGACGACGAAGACAAAGACGGAGACAAAGACGGAGACAGAGACAGAGGCAGAGGCGGAGACAGAGACAGAGACAGAGACAGAGACAGAGACAGAGACAGAGACAGAGGCAGAGACAGAGATAGGGACAGAGACAGAGACGGGGACAGAGACGGAGACAGGGACAGGGACAGAGACAGAGACAGAGACAGAGACTGAGACAGAGACAGAGATGGAGCCAGAGACAGAGACAGAGACAGAGACGGAGACGGCGCAGAGACATGGACAGAGACATGGACAGAGACAGAGGCAGAGACAGAGACAGAGACAGAGACAGAGACAGAGACAGAGACAGAGACGGAGACAGAGACAGAGACAGAGACAGAGACAGAGACAGAGACAGAGACAGAGACAGAGACAGAGACAGAGACAGAGACAGAGACAGAGACAGAGACAGAGACAGAGACAGAGACTGAGACAGAGACAGAGACTATGACTGAGACAGAGACAGAGATGGAGCCAGAGACAGAGACAAAGACGGAGACGGAGACAGAGACAGGGACAGAGACAGAGACAGAGACAGAGACAGAGATGGAGCCAGAGACAGAGACAGAGACGGAGCCAGAGACAGAGACAGAGACAGAGACAGAGACAGAGACAAAGACGGAGACGGAGACCGAGACAGGGACAGAGACAGAGACAGAGACAGAGATAGAGCCAGAGACAGAGACAGAGACAAGGACGGAGACGGAGACGGAGACGGAGACAGGGACAGAGACAGAGGTAGAGACAGAGACAGAGACAGCGGCAGAGACAGCGACAGAGATGGAGACAGAGACAGAGACAGAGACAGAGACAGAGACAGAGATGGAGACAGAGACAGAGACAGAGACAGAGACAGAGACAGAGACGGAGACGGAGAAAGAGACGGGGACAGAGACAGAGACAGGGACAGAGACAGAGACAGAGACAGGGATAGGGACAGAGCCCGATACAGAGGCAGAGACAGAGACATAGACACAGACAGAGACAGAGGCGCTTGAGACAAAGACGGTGACAAAGACGGAGACAAAGGCGGAGACGAAGAGGAAGACGAGGACGGAGACAAAGACGGAGACAAAGACGGAGACAAAGAGGAAGACGAGGACGGAGACAAAGACAGAGACACGGACGGTGACAAAGACGTAGACAAAGACGTATACAAAGACGGAGACAAAGACAGAGACAAACACGGTGACAAAGACGGAGACAAAGGCGGAGACGAAGAGGAAGACGACGACGGAGACAAAGACGGAGACAAAGGCGGAGACAAAGACGGAGACGAAGAGGAAGACGACGACGAAGACAAAGACGGAGACAAAGTCGGAGACAGAGACAGAGGCAGAGGCGGAGACAGAGACGGGAACAGAGACAGAGACAGAGATAGGGACAGAGACAGAGACGGAGACAGAGACAGAGACAGAGGCAGAGACAGAGACAGAGACAGAGGCGGAGAGAGAGATGGAGCCAGAGACAGAGACAGAGGCGGAGACAGAGACAGAGACAGAAACAGAGGCAGAGACAGAGACAGAGACAGAGACAGAGACAGAGACAGAGACAGAGACAGAGACCGAGGCAGAGACAGAGACAGAGACAGAGACAGAGACAGAGACAGAGACAGAGACAGAGACAGAGACGGAGACGGAGACAGAGACGGGGACAGAGATGGAGACAGAGACAGAGACAGAGGCAGAGACAGAGACAGAGACAGAGACAGAGACAGAGACAGAGACAGAGACAGAGACAGGGACAGAGACAGAGACAGAGACAGAGACAGGGACAGGGACAGAGACAGAGACAGAGACTGAGACAGAGGCAGAGATGGAGACAGAGACAGAGACAGAGACAGAGACATGGACAGAGACATGGACAGAGACAGAGGCAGAGACAGAGACAGAGACAGAGACAAAGACGGAGACGGAGACAGAGACAGGGACAGAGACAGAGACAGAGACAGAGACAGAGACAGCCACAGAGACAGAGACAGAGATGGAGACAGTGACAGAGACAGAGACAGAGACAGAGACAGAGACAGAGACAGAGACAGAGACAGAGACAGAGACAGAGACAGAGACAGAGACAGAGACAGAGACAGAGACAGAGACAGAGACAGAGACAGAGACAGAGACAGAGACTGAGATGGAGACAGAGACAGAGACAGAGACAGAGACAGAGACTGAGACAGAGACAGAGACTGAGACTGAGACAGAGACAGAGACGGAGACGGAGACAGAGACGGGGAAAGAGACAGAGACAGAGACAGAGACAGGGACAGAGACAGAGACAGGGACTGAAACAGAGACAGAGATAGAGACAGAGACAGAGACAGAGACAGAGACAGAGACAGAGACAGAGACAGAGATAGAGACAAAGACGGAGACAAAAACAGAGACAAGTAGGAAGACAAAGACGGAGAAAAAGACGGAGACAAAGACCGAGACCAAGACGGAGGCAAAGACGGAGACAAAGATGGAGACACAGACAGAGACAAATACGGAGAAGAAAGGCAGAGACAAAGGCGGAGACAGAGACAGAGGCAGAGTCCGATACGGAGACAGAGACAGAGACACAGCCACAGACAGAGACAGAGACAGAGGCACAGACACAGACAGAGACAGAGACACAGGTGCATGAGACAAAGACCGAGACAAAGGGGCAGGAGACATGGACGGAGACAAAACCGGTGACAAAGACGTAGACAAAGACGTAGACAAAGACGGAGACAAAGGCGGAGACAAAGATGGAGACGAAGAGGAAGACGACGACGAAGACAAAGACGGAGACAAAGACGGAGACAGAGACAGAGGCAGAGGCGGAGACAGAGACAGAGACAGAGACAGAGACAGAGACAGAGACAGAGACAGAGGCAGAGACAGAGATAGGGACAGAGACAGAGACGGGGACAGAGACGGAGACAGGGACAGGGACAGAGACAGAGACAGAGACAGAGACTGAGACAGAGACAGAGATGGAGCCAGAGACAGAGACAGAGACAGAGACGGAGACGGAGCAGAGACATGGACAGAGACATGGACAGAGACAGAGGCAGAGACAGAGACAGAGACAGAGACAGAGACAGAGACAGAGACAGAGACGGAGACAGAGACAGAGACAGAGACAGAGACAGAGACAGAGACAGAGACAGAGACAGAGACAGAGACAGAGACAGAGACAGAGACAGAGACAGAGACAGAGACTGAGACAGAGACAGAGACTATGACTGAGACAGAGACAGAGATGGAGCCAGAGACAGAGACAAAGACGGAGACGGAGACAGAGACAGGGACAGAGACAGAGACAGAGACAGAGACAGAGATGGAGCCAGAGACAGAGACAGAGACGGAGCCAGAGACAGAGACAGAGACAGAGACAGAGACAGAGACAAAGACGGAGACGGAGACCGAGACAGGGACAGAGACAGAGACAGAGACAGAGATAGAGCCAGAGACAGAGACAGAGACAAGGACGGAGACGGAGACGGAGACGGAGACAGGGACAGAGACAGAGGTAGAGACAGAGACAGAGACAGCGGCAGAGACAGCGACAGAGATGGAGACAGAGACAGAGACAGAGACAGAGACAGAGACAGAGATGGAGACAGAGACAGAGACAGAGACAGAGACAGAGACAGAGACGGAGACGGAGAAAGAGACGGGGACAGAGACAGAGACAGGGACAGAGACAGAGACAGAGACAGGGATAGGGACAGAGCCCGATACAGAGGCAGAGACAGAGACATAGACACAGACAGAGACAGAGGCGCTTGAGACAAAGACGGTGACAAAGACGGAGACAAAGGCGGAGACGAAGAGGAAGACGAGGACGGAGACAAAGACGGAGACAAAGACGGAGACAAAGAGGAAGACGAGGACGGAGACAAAGACAGAGACACGGACGGTGACAAAGACGTAGACAAAGACGTATACAAAGACGGAGACAAAGACAGAGACAAACACGGTGACAAAGACGGAGACAAAGGCGGAGACGAAGAGGAAGACGACGACGGAGACAAAGACGGAGACAAAGGCGGAGACAAAGACGGAGACGAAGAGGAAGACGACGACGAAGACAAAGACGGAGACAAAGTCGGAGACAGAGACAGAGGCAGAGGCGGAGACAGAGACGGGAACAGAGACAGAGACAGAGATAGGGACAGAGACAGAGACGGAGACAGAGACAGAGACAGAGGCAGAGACAGAGACAGAGACAGAGGCGGAGAGAGAGATGGAGCCAGAGACAGAGACAGAGGCGGAGACAGAGACAGAGACAGAAACAGAGGCAGAGACAGAGACAGAGACAGAGACAGAGACAGAGACAGAGACAGAGACAGAGACCGAGGCAGAGACAGAGACAGAGACAGAGACAGAGACAGAGACAGAGACAGAGACAGAGACAGAGACGGAGACGGAGACAGAGACGGGGACAGAGATGGAGACAGAGACAGAGACAGAGACAGAGACAGAGACAGAGACGGAGACGGAGACAGAGACGGGGACAGAGACAGAGACAGGGACAGAGACAGAGACAGAGACAGAGACTGAGACAGAGACAGAGATGGAGACAGAGACAGAGACAGAGACAGAGACAGAGACAGAGACAGAGACAGAGACAGAGACAGAGACAGAGACAGAGACAGAGACAGAGACAGAGACAGAGACAGAGACAGATACAGAGACTGAGGCTGAGACAGAGACAGGGATGCAGCCAGAGACAGAGACAGAGACAAAGACGGAGACGGAGACAGAGACAGGGACAGAGACAGAGGCAGAGACAGAGACAGAGACAGCGACAGAGACAGAGACAGAGATGGAGACAGAGACAGAGACAGAGACAGAGACAGAGACAGAGATGGAGACAGAGACAGAGACAGAGACCGAGACGGAGACGGAGACAGAGACGAGGACAGAGACAGAGACAGAGACATAGACAGAGACAGAGACAGAGACAGAGACAGAGACAGAGACAGAGACAGAGACAGAGACAGAGACAGAGACAGAGACAGAGACAGAGACAGAGACAGAGACAGAGACAGAGACAGAGACGGAGACGGAGACAGAGACGGGGACAGAAACAGGGACAGAGACAGAGACAGAGACAGAGACAGAGACAGAGACAGAGACAGAGACAGAGACAGAGACAGAGACAGAGACAGAGACAGAGACAGAGAAAGAGACAGAGACGGAGACAAAAACAGAGACAAGTAGGAAGACAAAGACGGAGAAAAAGACGGAGACAAAGACCGAGACCAAGACGGAGGCAAAGACGGAGACAAAGATGGAGACACAGACAGAGACAAATACGGAGAAAAAAGGCAGAGACAAAGGCGGAGACAGAGACAGAAGCAGAGTCCGATACGGAGACGGAGACAGAGACACAGACACAGACAGAGACAGAGACAGAGACAGAGACAGAGGCAGAGACACAGACAGAGACAGAGACAGAGACAGAGGTGCATGAGACAAAGCCCGAGACATAGGGGCAGGAGACATAAGCGGAGACAAAGGCGGAGACAAAGAGGAAGACAACGACGGAGACAAAGACGGAGACAAAGACGGATACAAAGACAGAGACAGAGACAGAGACAGAGACAGAGACAGAGACAGAGACAAAGACAGAGACAGAGACAGAGACAGAGACAGAGACAGAGACAGAGACAGAGACAGAGACAGAGACAGAGACAGAGACAGAGACAGGGACAGGGACAGAGACAGAGACAGAGACTGAGACAGAGACAGAGATGGAGACAGAGACAGAGACAGAGACTGAGACAGAGACAGAGACTGAGACTGAGACAGAGACAGAGACAGGGACAGGGACAGAGTCAGAGACAGAGACAAAGACAGAGACAGAGACTGAGACGGAGACAGAGATGGAGCCAGAGACAGAGACGGAGACGGAGCAGAGACATGGACAGAGACAGAGGCAGAGACAGAGACAGAGACAGAGACAGAGACAGAGACAGAGACAGAGACAGAGACAGAGACAGAGACAGGGACAGAGACAGAGACAGAGACAGAGACAGAGACAGAGACGGAGACGGAGACAGAGACGGGAACAGAGATGGAGACAGAGACAGAGACAGAGACAGAGACAGAGACAGAGACGGAGACAGAGACGGGGACAGAGACAGAGACAGGGACAGAGACAGAGACAGAGACAGAGACAGAGACAGAGACGGAGACAGAGACGGGGACAGAGACAGAGACAGGGACAGAGACAGAGACAGAGACAGAGACTGAAACAGAGACAGAGATGGAGCCAGAGACAGAGACAGAGACAGAGACAGAGACAGAGACAGAGACAGAGACAGAGACAGAGACAGAGACAGAGACAGAGATGGAGACAGAGACAGAGGCAGAGACAGAGACAGAGACAGAGACAGAGACAGAGACAGAGACTGAGACAGAGACAGAGACTGAGACTGAGACAAAGACGGAGACGGAGCAGAGACATGGACAGAGACATGGACAGAGACAGAGGCAGAGACAGAGACAGAGACAGAGACAGAGACAGAGACAGAGACAGAGACAGAGACAGAGACAGAGACAGAGACAGAGACAGAGACAGAGATGGAGACAGAGACAGAGGCAGAGACAGAGACAGAGACAGAGACAGAGACAGAGACTGAGACAGAGACAGAGACTGAGACTGAGACAGAGACAGAGATGGAGCCAGAGACAGAGACAGAGACAGAGACAGAGACAGAGACAGAGACAGAGACAGAGACAGGGACAGAGACAGAGACAGAGACAGAGACGGAGACGGAGACAGAGACGGAGACGGAGACGGAGACAGAGACGGGGACAGAGACGGAGACGGAGAAAGAGACGGGGACAGAGACAGAGACAGGGACAGAGACAGAGACAGAGACAGGGATAGGGACAGAGCCCGATACAGAGGCAGAGACAGAGACAAAGACAGAGACAGAGACAGAGATGGAGACAGAGACAGAGACAGAGACAGAGACTGAGACAGAGACAGAGACTGAGACTGAGACAGAGACAGAGATGGAGCCAGAGACAGTGACAGATACAGAGACAAAGACGGAGACGGAGACAGAGACAGGGACAGAGACAGAGACAGAGACAGAGATAGAGCCAGAGACAGAGACAGAGACAAGGACGGAGACGGAGACGGAGACAGAGACAGGGACAGAGACAGAGGTAGAGACAGAGACAGAGACAGCGGCAGAGACAGCGACAGAGATGGAGACAGAGACAGAGACAGAGACAGAGACAGAGACAGAGACAGAGACAGAGACAGAGATGGAGACAGAGGCAGAGACAGAGGCAGAGACGGAGACGGAGAAAGAGACGGGGACAGAGACAGAGACAGGGACAGAGACAGAGACAGAGACAGGGATAGGGACAGAGCCCGATACAGAGGCAGAGACAGAGACATAGACACAGACAGAGACAGAGGCGCATGAGACAAAGACGGTGACAAAGACGGAGACAAAGGCGGAGACGAAGGCGGAGACGAAGAGGAAGACGACGACGAAGACAAAGACGGAGACAAAGTCGGAGACAGAGACAGAGGCAGAGGCGGAGACAGAGGCGGGAACAGAGACAGAGACAGAGATAGGGACAGAGACAGAGACGGAGACAGAGACAGAGACAGAGGCAGAGACAGAGACAGAGACAGAGGCGGAGAGAGAGATGGAGCCAGAGACAGAGACAGAGGCGGAGACAGAGACAGAGACAGAAACAGAGGCAGAGACACAGACAGAGACAGAGACAGAGACAGAGACAGAGACAGAGACAGAGACAGAGGCAGAGACAGAGACAGAGACAGAGACAGAGACAGAGACAGAGACAGAGACAGAGACAGAGACGGAGACGGAGACAGAGACGGGGACAGAGATGGAGACAGAGACAGAGACAGAGACAGAGACAGAGACAGAGACGGAGACGGAGACAGAGACGGGGACAGAGACAGAGACAGGGACAGAGACAGAGACAGAGACAGAGACAGAGACTGAGACAGAGACAGAGATGGAGACAGAGACAGAGACAGAGACAGAGACAGAGACAGAGACAGAGACAGAGACAGAGACAGAGACAGAGACAGAGACAGAGACAGAGACAGAGACAGAGACAGAGACAGATACAGAGACTGAGGCTGAGACAGAGACAGGGATGCAGCCAGAGACAGAGACAGAGACAAAGACGGAGACGGAGACAGAGACAGGGACAGAGACAGAGGCAGAGACAGAGACAGAGACAGCGACAGAGACAGAGACAGAGATGGAGACAGAGACAGAGACAGAGACAGAGACAGAGACAGAGATGGAGACAGAGACAGAGACAGAGACCGAGACGGAGACGGAGACAGAGACGAGGACAGAGACAGAGACAGAGACATAGACAGAGACAGAGACAGAGACAGAGACAGAGACAGAGACAGAGACAGAGACAGAGACAGAGACAGAGACAGAGACAGAGACAGAGACAGAGACAGAGACAGAGACAGAGACAGAGACAGAGACGGAGACGGAGACAGAGACGGGGACAGAAACAGGGACAGAGACAGAGACAGAGACAGAGACAGAGACAGAGACAGAGACAGAGACAGAGACAGAGACAGAGACAGAGACAGAGACAGAGACAGAGACAGAGAAAGAGACAGAGACGGAGACAAAAACAGAGACAAGTAGGAAGACAAAGACGGAGAAAAAGACGGAGACAAAGACCGAGACCAAGACGGAGGCAAAGACGGAGACAAAGATGGAGACACAGACAGAGACAAATACGGAGAAAAAAGGCAGAGACAAAGGCGGAGACAGAGACAGAAGCAGAGTCCGATACGGAGACGGAGACAGAGACACAGACACAGACAGAGACAGAGACAGAGACAGAGACAGAGGCAGAGACACAGACAGAGACAGAGACAGAGACAGAGGTGCATGAGACAAAGCCCGAGACATAGGGGCAGGAGACATAAGCGGAGACAAAGGCGGAGACAAAGAGGAAGACAACGACGGAGACAAAGACGGAGACAAAGACGGATACAAAGACAGAGACAGAGACAGAGACAGAGACAGAGACAGAGACAGAGACAAAGACAGAGACAGAGACAGAGACAGAGACAGAGACAGAGACAGAGACAGAGACAGAGACAGAGACAGAGACAGAGACAGGGACAGGGACAGAGACAGAGACAGAGACTGAGACAGAGACAGAGATGGAGACAGAGACAGAGACAGAGACTGAGACAGAGACAGAGACTGAGACTGAGACAGAGACAGAGACAGGGACAGGGACAGAGTCAGAGACAGAGACAAAGACAGAGACAGAGACTGAGACGGAGACAGAGATGGAGCCAGAGACAGAGACGGAGACGGAGCAGAGACATGGACAGAGACAGAGGCAGAGACAGAGACAGAGACAGAGACAGAGACAGAGACAGAGACAGAGACAGAGACAGAGACAGAGACAGGGACAGAGACAGAGACAGAGACAGAGACAGAGACAGAGACGGAGACGGAGACAGAGACGGGAACAGAGATGGAGACAGAGACAGAGACAGAGACAGAGACAGAGACAGAGACGGAGACAGAGACGGGGACAGAGACAGAGACAGGGACAGAGACAGAGACAGAGACAGAGACAGAGACGGAGACAGAGACGGGGACAGAGACAGAGACAGGGACAGAGACAGAGACAGAGACAGAGACTGAGACAGAGACAGAGATGGAGCCAGAGACAGAGACAGAGACAGAGACAGAGACAGAGACAGAGACAGAGACAGAGACAGAGACAGAGACAGAGACAGAGATGGAGACAGAGACAGAGGCAGAGACAGAGACAGAGACAGAGACAGAGACAGAGACAGAGACTGAGACAGAGACAGAGACTGAGACTGAGACAAAGACGGAGACGGAGCAGAGACATGGACAGAGACATGGACAGAGACAGAGATGGAGACAGAGACAGAGGCAGAGACAGAGACAGAGACAGAGACAGAGACAGAGACAGAGACTGAGACAGAGACAGAGACTGAGACTGAGACAAAGACGGAGACGGAGCAGAGACATGGACAGAGACATGGACAGAGACAGCGGCAGAGACAGAGACAGACACAGAGACAGAGACAGAGACAGAGACAGAGACAGAGACAGAGACAGAGACAGAGACAGAGACAGAGACAGAGATGGAGACAGAGACAGAGGCAGAGACAGAGACAGAGACAGAGACAGAGACAGAGACTGAGACAGAGACAGAGACTGAGACTGAGACAGAGACAGAGATGGAGCCAGAGACAGAGACAGAGACAGAGACAGAGACAGAGACAGAGACAGAGACAGAGACAGGGACAGAGACAGAGACAGAGACAGGGATAGGGACAGAGCCCGATACAGAGGCAGAGACAGAGACAAAGACAGAGACAGAGACAGAGATGGAGACAGAGACAGAGACAGAGACAGAGACTGAGACAGAGACAGAGACTGAGACTGAGACTGAGACAGAGACAGAGATGGAGCCAGAGACAGTGACAGATACAGAGACAAAGACGGAGACGGAGACAGAGACAGGGACAGAGACAGAGACAGAGACAGAAATAGAGCCAGAGACAGAGACAGAGACAAGGACCGAGACGGAGACGGAGACAGAGACAGGGACAGAGACAGAGGTAGAGACAGAGACAGAGACAGCGGCAGAGACAGCGACAGAGATGGAGACAGAGACAGAGACAGAGACAGAGACAGAGACAGAGACAGAGACAGAGATGGAGACAGAGGCAGAGACAGAGACAGAGACGGAGACGGAGAAAGAGACGGGGACAGAGACAGAGACAGGGACAGAGACAGAGACAGAGACAGGGATAGGGACAGAGCTCGATACAGAGGCAGAGACAGAGACATAGACACAGACAGGGACAGAGGCGCATGAGACAAAGACGGTGACAAAGACGGAGACAAAGGCGGAGACGAAGAGGAAGACGAGGACGGAGACAAAGACGGAGACAAAGGCGGAGACAAAGACGGAGACGAAGAGGAAGACGGCGACGAAGACAAAGACGGAGACAAAGACGGAGACAGAGACAGAGGCAGAGGCGGAGACAGAGACGGGAACAGAGACAGAGACAGAGATAGGGACAGAGACAGAGACGGAGACAGAGACAGAGACAGAGGCAGAGACAGAGACAGAGACAGAGACAGAGACAGAGACGGAGACGGAGACAGAGACGGGGACAGAGATGGAGACAGAGACGGGGACAGAGACAGAGACAGGGACAGAGACAGAGACAGAGACAGAGACTGAGACAGAGACAGAGATGGAGCCAGAGACAGAGACAGAGACAGAGACGGAGACGGAGCAGAGACATGGACAGAGACAGAGACAGAGACAGAGACAGGGACAGAAACAGAGACAGAGACAGAGACAGAGACAGAGACAGAGACAGAGACAGAGACAGAGACAGAGACAGAGACAGAGACAGAGACAGAGACAGAGACAGAGACAGAGACAGAGACAGGGACAGGGACAGAGACAGAGACAGAGACTGAGACAGAGGCAGAGATGGAGCCAGAGACAGAGACAGAGACAGAGACAGAGACAGAGACAGAGACAGTCACAGAGACAGAGACAGAGATGGAGACAGACAGAGACAGAGACAGAGACAGAGACAGAGACAGAGACAGAGACAGAGACAGAGACAGAGACAGAGACAGAGATGGAGACAGAGACAGAGACAGAGACAGAGACAGAGACGGAGACGGAGACGGAGACGGGGACAGAGACAGAGACAGGGACAGAGACAGAGACAGAGGCAGGGACCGGGGCAGAGCCCGATACAGAGGCAGAGTCAGAGACATAGACACAGACAGAGACAAAGGCGCATGAGGCAAAGACCGAGACTGAGGGGCAGGAGACATGGACGGAGACAGATACAGAGATGGAGACAGAGACAGAGACAGAGACAGAGACAGAGACAGAGATGGAGACAGAGACAGAGACAGAGACAGAGACAGAGACAGAGACGGAGACGGAGACGGAGACAGAGACGGGGACAGAGACGGAGACGGAGAAAGAGACGGGGACAGAGACAGAGACAGGGACAGAGACAGAGACAGAGACAGGGATAGGGACAGAGCCCGATACAGAGGCAGAGACAGAGACAAAGACAGAGACAGAGACAGAGATGGAGACAGAGACAGAGACAGAGACCGAGACTGAGACAGAGACAGAGACTGAGACTGAGACAGAGACAGAGATGGAGCCAGAGACAGTGACAGATACAGAGACAAAGACGGAGACGGAGACAGAGACAGGGACAGAGACAGAGACAGAGACAGAGATAGAGCCAGAGACAGAGACAGAGACAAGGACGGAGACGGAGACTGAGACAGAGACAGAGACTGAGACTGAGACAGAGACAGAGATGGAGCCAGAGACAGTGACAGATACAGAGACAAAGACGGAGACGGAGACAGAGACAGGGACAGAGACAGAGACAGAGACAGAGATAGAGCCAGAGACAGAGACAGAGACAAGGACGGAGACGGAGACGGAGACAGAGACAGGGACAGAGACAGAGGTAGAGACAGAGACAGAGACAGCGGCAGAGACAGCGACAGAGATGGAGACAGAGACAGAGACAGAGACAGAGACAGAGACAGAGACAGAGACAGAGACAGAGACAGAGATGGAGACAGAGGCAGAGACAGAGACAGAGACGGAGACGGAGAAAGAGACGGGGACAGAGACAGAGACAGGGACAGAGACAGAGACAGAGACAGGGATAGGGACAGAGCCCGATACAGAGGCAGAGACAGAGACATAGACACAGACAGAGACAGAGGCGCATGAGACAAAGACGGTGACAAAGACGGAGACAAAGGCGGAGACGAAGAGGAAGACGAGGACGGAGACAAAGACGGAGACAAAGGCGGAGACAAAGACGGAGACGAAGAGGAAGACGGCGACGAAGACAAAGACGGAGACAAAGACGGAGACAGAGACAGAGGCAGAGGCGGAGACAGAGACGGGAACAGAGACAGAGACAGAGATAGGGACAGAGACAGAGACGGAGACAGAGACAGAGACAGAGGCAGAGACCGAGACAGAGACAGAGACAGAGACGGAGACGGAGACAGAGATGGGGACAGAGATGGAGACAGAGACGGGGACAGAGACAGAGACAGGGACAGAGACAGAGACAGAGACAGAGACTGAGACAGAGACAGAGATGGAGCCAGAGACAGAGACAGAGACAGAGACGGAGACGGAGCAGAGACATGGACAGAGACAGAGACAGAGACAGAGACAGAGACAGAAACAGAGACAGAGACAGAGACAGAGACAGAGACAGAGACAGAGACAGAGACAGAGACAGAGACAGAGACAGAGACAGAGACAGAGACAGAGACAGAGACAGGGACAGGGACAGAGACAGAGACAGAGACTGAGACAGAGGCAGAGATGGAGCCAGAGGCAGAGACAGAGACAGAGACAGAGACAGAGACAGTCACAGAGACAGAGACAGAGATGGAGACAGACAGAGACAGAGACAGAGACAGAGACAGAGACAGAGACAGAGACAGAGACAGAGACAGAGACAGAGACAGAGACAGAGATGGAGACAGAGACAGAGACAGAGACAGAGACAGAGACGGAGACGGAGACGGAGACGGGGACAGAGACAGAGACAGGGACAGAGACAGAGACAGAGGCAGGGACCGGGGCAGAGCCCGATACAGAGGCAGAGTCAGAGACATAGACACAGACAGAGACAAAGGCTCATGAGGCAAAGACCGAGACTGAGGGGCAGGAGACATGGACGGAGACAGATACAGAGATGGAGACAGAGACAGAGACAGAGACAGAGACAGAGACAGAGATGGAGACAGAGACAGAGACAGAGACAGAGACAGAGACAGAGACGGAGACGGAGACGGAGACAGAGACGGGGACAGAGACGGAGACGGAGAAAGAGACGGGGACAGAGACAGAGACAGGGACAGAGACAGAGACAGAGACAGGGATAGGGACAGAGCCCGATACAGAGGCAGAGACAGAGACAAAGACAGAGACAGAGACAGAGATGGAGACAGAGACAGAGACAGAGACAGAGACTGAGACAGAGACAGAGACTGAGACTGAGACAGAGACAGAGATGGAGCCAGAGACAGTGACAGATACAGAGACAAAGACGGAGACGGAGACAGAGACAGGGACAGAGACAGAGACAGAGACAGAGATAGAGCCAGAGACAGAGACAGAGACAAGGACGGAGACGGAGACGGAGACAGAGACAGGGACAGAGACAGAGGTAGAGACAGAGACAGAGACAGCGGCGGAGACAGCGACAGAGATGGAGACAGAGACAGAGACAGAGACAGAGACAGAGACAGAGACAGAGACAGAGATGGAGACAGAGGCAGAGACAGAGACAGAGACGGAGACGGAGAAAGAGACGGGGACAGAGACAGAGACAGGGACAGAGACAGAGACAGAGACAGGGATAGGGACAGAGCCCGATACAGAGGCAGAGACAGAGACATAGACACAGACAGAGACAGAGGCGCATGAGACAAAGACGGTGACAAAGACGGAGACAAAGGCGGAGACGAAGAGGAAGACGAGGACGGAGACAAAGACGGAGACAAAGGCGGAGACAAAGACGGAGACGAAGAGGAAGACGGCGACGAAGACAAAGACGGAGACAAAGACGGAGACAGAGACAGAGGCAGAGGCGGAGACAGAGACGGGAACAGAGACAGAGACAGAGATAGGGACAGAGACAGAGACGGAGACAGAGACAGAGACAGAGGCAGAGACAGAGACAGAGACAGAGACAGAGACAGAGACGGAGACGGAGACAGAGACGGGGACAGAGATGGAGACAGAGACGGGGACAGAGACAGAGACAGGGACAGAGACAGAGACAGAGACAGAGACTGAGACAGAGACAGAGATGGAGCCAGAGACAGAGACAGAGACAGAGACGGAGACGGAGCAGAGACATGGACAGAGACAGAGACAGAGGCAGAGACAGGGACAGAAACAGAGACAGAGACAGAGACAGAGACAGAGACAGAGACAGAGACAGAGACAGAGACAGAGACAGAGACAGAGACAGAGACAGAGACAGAGACAGAGACAGGGACAGGGACAGAGACAGAGACAGAGACTGAGACAGAGGCAGAGATGGAGCCAGAGACAGAGACAGAGACAGAGACAGAGACAGAGACAGAGACAGTCACAGAGACAGAGACAGAGATGGAGACAGACAGAGACAGAGACAGAGACAGAGACAGAGACAGAGACAGAGACAGAGACAGAGACAGAGACAGAGACAGAGACAGAGATGGAGACAGAGACAGAGACAGAGACAGAGACAGAGACGGAGACGGAGACGGAGACGGGGACAGAGACAGAGACAGGGACAGAGACAGAGACAGAGGCAGGGACCGGGGCAGAGCCCGATACAGAGGCAGAGTCAGAGACATAGACACAGACAGAGACAAAGGCGCATGAGGCAAAGACCGAGACTGAGGGGCAGGAGACATGGACGGAGACAGATACAGAGATGGAGACAGAGACAGAGACAGAGACAGAGACAGAGACAGAGATGGAGACAGAGACAGAGACAGAGACAGAGACAGAGACAGAGACGGAGACGGAGACGGAGACAGAGACGGGGACAGAGACGGAGACGGAGAAAGAGACGGGGACAGAGACAGAGACAGGGACAGAGACAGAGACAGAGACAGGGATAGGGACAGAGCCCGATACAGAGGCAGAGACAGAGACAAAGACAGAGACAGAGACAGAGATGGAGACAGAGACAGAGACAGAGACAGAGACTGAGACAGAGACAGAGACTGAGACTGAGACAGAGACAGAGATGGAGCCAGAGACAGTGACAGATACAGAGACAAAGACGGAGACGGAGACAGAGACAGGGACAGAGACAGAGACAGAGACAGAGATAGAGCCAGAGACAGAGACAGAGACAAGGACGGAGACGGAGACGGAGACAGAGACAGGGACAGAGACAGAGGTAGAGACAGAGACAGAGACAGCGGCAGAGACAGCGACAGAGATGGAGACAGAGACAGAGACAGAGACAGAGACAGAGACAGAGACAGAGACAGAGACAGAGACAGAGATGGAGACAGAGGCAGAGACAGAGACAGAGACGGAGACGGAGAAAGAGACGGGGACAGAGACATAGACACAGACAGAGACAGAGGCGCATGAGACAAAGACGGTGACAAAGACGGAGACAAAGGCGGAGACGAAGAGGAAGACGAGGACGGAGACAAAGACGGAGACAAAGGCGGAGACAAAGACGGAGACGAAGAGGAAGACGGCGACGAAGACAAAGACGGAGACAAAGACGGAGACAGAGACAGAGGCAGAGGCGGAGACAGAGACGGGAACAGAGACAGAGACAGAGATAGGGACAGAGACAGAGACGGAGACAGAGGCAGAGACAGAGGCAGAGACAGAGACAGAGACAGAGACAGAGACAGAGACGGAGACGGAGACAGAGACGGGGACAGAGATGGAGACAGAGACGGGGACAGAGACAGAGACAGGGACAGAGACAGAGACAGAGACAGAGACTGAGACAGAGACAGAGATGGAGCCAGAGACAGAGACAGAGACAGAGACGGAGACGGAGCAGAGACATGGACAGAGACAGAGACAGAGACAGAGACAGAGACAGAAACAGAGACAGAGACAGAGACAGAGACAGAGACAGAGACAGAGACAGAGACAGAGACAGAGACAGAGACAGAGACAGGGACAGGGACAGAGACAGAGACAGAGACTGAGACAGAGGCAGAGATGGAGCCAGAGACAGAGACAGAGACAGAGACAGAGACAGAGACAGAGACAGAGACAGAGACGTAGACAAAGACGGAGGCAAAGACGGAGACGAAGACGGAGACAAATATGGAGACACAGACGGAGACAAATACAGAGACAAAGGCGGTGACAAATATGGACACAAAGAAAGGCACAAAGACGGAGACAAAGACAGAGACAAAGACGGAGACTAAGACGAAGACAAAGACGGAGGCAAAGACGGAGACAAACACGGAGACAAAGATGGTTACACAGACGGATACAAATACGGAGACAAAGGCAGGCACAAAGACGGAGACAAAGACGAAGACAAAGACGGAGACAGAGTGTAATATAGAGACAGAGACAGAGACAGAGACACAGGTGCATGAGACAAAGACCGAGACAAAGGGGCAGGAGACATGGACGGAGACAAAGACGATGACAAAGACGTAGCCAAAGACGTAGACAAAGACGGAGACAAAGACGGAGACAAAGATGGAGACAAAGACAGAGACAAAGACGGAGACAGAGACAGAGACAGAGACAGAGACAGAGACAGAGACAGAGACAGAGACAGAGACAGAGACAGAGACAGAGACAGAGACAGAGACAGAGACAGAGACAGGGACAGGGACAGAGACAGAGACAGAGACTGAGACAGAGGCAGAGATGGAGCCAGAGACAGAGACAGAGACAGAGACGGAGGCGGAGCAGAGACATGGACAGAGACATGGACAGAGACAGAGGCAGAGACAGAGACAGAGACAGAGACAGAGATGGAGACAGAGACAGAGACAGAGACAGAGACTGAGACAGAGACAGAGACAGAGACAGAGACAGAGACAGAGACAGAGGCAGAGACAGAGACGTAGACAAAGACGGAGGCAAAGACGGAGACAAAGACGGAGACAAATATGGAGACACAGACGGAGACAAATACAGAGACAAAGGCGGTGACAAATATGGAGACAAAGACAGGCACAAAGACGGAGACAAAGACAGAGACAAAGACGGAGACTAAGACGAAGACAAAGACGGAGGCAAAGACGGAGACAAAGACGGAGACAAAGATGGTTACACAGACGGATACAAATACGGAGACAAAGGCAGGCACAAAGACGGAGACAAAGACGAAGACAAAGACGGAGACAGAGTGTAATATAGAGACAGAGACAGAGACAGAGACACAGGTGCATGAGACAAAGACCGAGACAAAGGGGCAGGAGACATGGACGGAGACAAAGACGATGACAAAGGCGTAGCCAAAGACGTAGACAAAGACGGAGACAAAGACGGAGACAAAGATGGAGACAAAGACAGAGACAAAGACGGAGACAGAGACAGAGACAGAGACAGAGACAGAGACAGAGACAGAGACAGAGACAGAGACAGAGACAGGGACAGAGACAGGGACAGGGACAGAGACAGAGACAGAGACTGAGACAGAGGCAGAGATGGAGCCAGAGACAGAGACAGAGACAGAGACGGAGACGGAGCAGAGACAGAGACAGGGACAGAGACAGAGACAGAGACAGAGACTGAGACAGAGACAGAGATGGAGCCAGAGACAGAGACAGAGACAGAGACGGAGACGGAGCAGAGACATGGACAGAGACAGAGACAGAGACAGAGACAGAGACAGAAACAGAGACAGAGACAGAGACAGAGACAGAGACAGAGACAGAGACAGAGACAGAGACAGAGACAGAGACAGAGACATAGACAAAGACGGAGGCAAAGACGGAGACAAAGACGGGGACAAAGATGGTTACACAGACGGATACAAATACGGAGACAAAGGCAGGCACAAAGACGGAGACAAAGACGAAGACAAAGACGGAGACAGAGTGTAATATAGAGACAGAGACAGAGACAGAGACACAGGTGCATGAGACAAAGACCAAGACAAAGGGGCAGGAGACATGGACGGAGACAAAGACGATGACAAAGACGTAGCCAAAGACGTAGACAAAGACGGAGACAAAGACGGAGACAAAGATGGAGACAAAGACAGAGACAAAGACGGAGACAGAGACAGAGACAGAGACAGAGACAGAGACAGAGACAGAGACAGAGACAGAGACAGAGACAGAGACAGAGACAGAGACAGAGACAGAGACAGAGACAGAGACGGAGACGGAGACAGAGACGGGGACAGAGACAGAGACAGAGACAGAGACAGAGACAGAGACAGAGACAGAGACAGAGACAGAGACAGAGACAGAGACAGGGAAAGGGACAGAGCCCGATACAGAGGCAGAGACAGAGACATAGACACAGACAGAGACAGAGGCGCATGAGACAAAGACGGTGACAAACACGGTGACAAAGACGGAGACAAAGGCGGAGACGAAGAGGAAGACGACGACGGAGACAAAGACGGAGACAAAGGCGGAGACAAAGACGGAGACGAAGAGGAAGACGACGACGAAGACAAAGACGGAGACAAAGACGGAGACAGAGTCAGAGGCAGAGGCGGAGACAGAGACGAGAACAGAGACAGAGACAGAGATAGGGACAGAGACAGAGACGGAGACAGAGACAGAGACAGAGGCAGAGACAGAGACAGAGACAGAGGCAGAGACAGAGATGGAGCCAGAGACAGAGACAGAGGCAGAGACAGAGACAGAGACAGAAACAGAGGCAGAGACAGAGACAGAGGCAGAGACAGAGACAGAGGCAGAGACAGAGACAGAGACAGAGACAGAGACAGAGACAGAGACAGAGACAGAGACAGAGACGGAGACGGAGACAGAGACGGGGACAGAGATGGGGACAGAGACAGAGACAGAGGCAGAGACAGAGACGGAGACGGAGACAGAGACGGGGACAGAGACAGAGACAGGGACAGAGACAGAGACAGAGACAGAGACTGAGACAGAGACAGAGATGGAGCCAGAGACAGAGACAGAGGCAGAGACGGAGACGGAGCAGAGACATGGACAGAGACAGAGACAGAGACAGAGACATGGACAGAGACAGAGACAGAGACAGAGACAGAGACAGAGACAGAGACAGAGACAGAGACAGAGACAGAGACAGAGACAGAGACAGAGACAGAGACGTAGACAAAGACGGAGGCAAAGACGGAGACAAAGACGGAGACAAATATGGAGACACAGACGGAGACAAATACAGAGACAAAGGCGGTGACAAATATGGAGACAAAGACAGGCACAAAGACGGAGACAAAGACAGAGACAAAGACGGAGACTAAGACGAAGACAAAGACGGAGGCAAAGACGGAGACAAAGACGGAGACAAAGATGGTTACACAGACGAAGACAAAGACGGAGACAGAGTGTAATATAGAGACGGAGACAGAGACACAGACAGAGACAGAGACAGAGACACAGGTGCATGAGACAAAGACCGAGACAAAGGGGCAGGAGACATGGACGGAGACAAAGACGATGACAAAGACGTAGCCAAAGACGTAGACAAAGACGGAGACAAAGACGGAGACAAAGATGGAGACAAAGACAGAAACAAAGACGGAGACAGAGACAGAGACAGAGACAGAGACAGAGACAGAGACAGAGACAGAGACAGAGACAGAGACAGGGACAGGGACAGAGACAGAGACAGAGACTGAGACAGAGGCAGAGATGGAGCCAGAGACAGAGACAGAGACAGAGACGGAGACGGAGCAGAGACATGGACAGAGACATGGACAGAGACAGAGGCAGAGACAGAGACAGAGACAGAGACAGAGATGGAGACAGAGACAGAGACAGAGACAGAGACTGAGGCAGAGACAGAAACTGAGACTGAGACAGAGACAGAGATGGAGCCAGAGACAGAGACAGCCACAGAGACAGAGACACAGATGGAGACAGAGACAGAGACAGAGACAGAGACAGAGACAGAGACAGAGACAGAGATGGAGACAGAGACAGAGACAGAGACAGAGACAGAGACGGAGACGGAGACAGAGACGGGGACAGAGACAGAGACAGGGACAGAGACGGGGACAGAGACAGAGACAGGGACAGAGCCCGATACAGAGGCAGAGACAGAGACATAGACACAGACAGAGACAGAGGCGCATGAGACAAAGACCGAGCCTGAGGGGCAGGAGACATGGACGGAGGCAGATACAGAGACGGAGACGGAGACAGGGACGGGGACAGAGACAGAGACAGGGACAGAGACAGAGACAGAGACAGAGACTGAGACGGAGACAGAGATGGAGCCAGAGACGGAGACAGAGACAGAGACGGAGACGGAGCAGAGACATGGACAGAGACAGAGACAGAGACAGAGACAGAGACAGAGACAGAGACAGAGACAGAGACAGAGACAGAGACAGAGACAGAGACAGAGACACAGGTGCATGAGACAAAGACCGAGACAAAGGGGCAGGAGACATGGACGGAGACAAAGACGATGACAAAGACGTAGCCAAGGACGTAGACAAAGACGGAGACAAAGACGGAGACAAAGATGGAGACAAAGACAGAGACAAAGACGGAGACAGAGACAGAGACAGAGACAGAGACAGAGACAGAGACAGAGACAGAGACAGAGACAGAGACAGAGACAGGGACAGGGACAGAGACAGAGACAGAGACTGAGACAGAGGCAGAGATGGAGACAGAGACAGAGACAGAGACAGAGACATGGACAGAGACATGGACAGAGACAGAGGCAGAGACAGAGACAGAGACAGAGACAAAGACGGAGACGGAGACAGAGACAGGGACAGAGACAGAGACAGAGACAGAGACAGAGACAGAGACAGCCACAGAGACAGAGACAGAGATGGAGACAGTGACAGAGACAGAGACAGAGACAGAGACAGAGACAGAGACAGAGACAGAGACAGAGACAGAGACAGAGACAGAGACAGAGACAGAGACAGAGACAGAGACAGAGACAGAGACAGAGACTGAGATGGAGACAGAGACAGAGACAGAGACAGAGACTGAGACAGAGACAGAGACTGAGACTGAGACAGAGACAGAGACGGAGACGGAGACAGAGACGGGGAAAGAGACAGAGACAGAGACAGAGACAGGGACAGAGACAGAGACAGGGACTGAAACAGAGACAGAGATAGAGACAGAGACAGAGACAGAGACAGAGACAGAGACAGAGACAGAGACAGAGATAGAGACAAAGACGGAGACAAAAACAGAGACAAGTAGGAAGACAAAGACGGAGAAAAAGACGGAGACAAAGACCGAGACCAAGACGGAGGCAAAGACGGAGACAAAGATGGAGACGAAGAGGAAGACGACGACGAAGACAAAGACGGAGACAAAGACGGTGACAGAGACAGAGGCAGAGGCGGAGACAGAGACAGAGACAGAGACAGAGACAGAGACAGAGACAGAGACAGAGGCAGAGACAGAGATAGGGACAGAGACAGAGACGGGGACAGAGACGGAGACAGGGACAGAGACAGAGACAGAGACAGAGACTGAGACAGAGACAGAGATGGAGCCAGAGACAGAGACAGAGACAGAGACGGAGACGGAGCAGAGACATGGACAGAGACATGGACAGAGACAGAGGCAGAGACAGAGACAGAGACAGAGACAGAGACAGAGACAGAGACAGAGACGGAGACAGAGACAGAGACAGAGACAGAGACAGAGACAGAGACAGAGACAGAGACAGAGACAGAGACAGAGACAGAGACAGAGACAGAGACAGAGACAGAGACAGAGACAGAGACAGAGACTGAGACAGAGACAGAGACTATGACTGAGACAGAGACAGAGATGGAGCCAGAGACAGAGACAAAGACGGAGACGGAGACAGAGACAGGGACAGAGACAGAGACAGAGACAGAGACAGAGATGGAGACGGAGCCAGAGACAGAGACAGAGACAGAGACAGAGACAGAGACAAAGACGGAGACGGAGACCGAGACAGGGACAGAGACAGAGACAGAGACAGAGATAGAGCCAGAGACAGAGACAGAGACAAGGACGGAGACGGAGACGGAGACGGAGACAGGGACAGAGACAGAGGTAGAGACAGAGACAGAGACAGCGGCAGAGACAGCGACAGAGATGGAGACAGAGACAGAGACAGAGACAGAGACAGAGACAGAGATGGAGACAGAGACAGAGACAGAGACAGAGACAGAGACGGAGACGGAGAAAGAGACGGGGACAGAGACAGAGACAGGGACAGAGACAGAGACAGAGACAGGGATAGGGACAGAGCCCGATACAGAGGCAGAGACAGAGACATAGACACAGACAGAGACAGAGGCGCTTGAGACAAAGACGGTGACAAAGACCGAGACAAAGGCGGAGACGAAGAGGAAGACGAGGACGGAGACAAAGACGGAGACAAAGACGGAGACAAAGAGGAAGACGAGGACGGAGACAAAGACAGAGACACGGACGGTGACAAAGACGTAGACAAAGACGTATACAAAGACGGAGACAAAGACAGAGACAAACACGGTGACAAAGACGGAGACAAAGGCGGAGACGAAGAGGAAGACGACGACGGAGACAAAGACGGAGACAAAGGCGGAGACAAAGACGGAGACGAAGAGGAAGACGACGACGAAGACAAAGACGGAGACAAAGTCGGAGACAGAGACAGAGGCAGAGGCGGAGACAGAGACGGGAACAGAGACAGAGACAGAGATAGGGACAGAGACAGAGACGGAGACAGAGACAGAGACAGAGACAGAGACAGAGACAGAGACAGAGACAGAGACGGAGACGGAGACAGAGACGGGGACAGAAACAGGGACAGAGACAGAGACAGAGACAGAGACAGAGACAGAGACAGAGACAGAGACAGAGACAGAGACAGAGACAGAGACAGAAACAGAGACAGAGACAGAGACAGAGACAGAGACAGAGACAGAGACAGAGACAGAGACAGAGACAGAGACGTAGACAAAGACGGAGGCAAAGACGGAGACAAAGACGGGGACAAAGATGGTTACACAGACGGATACAAATACGGAGACAAAGGCAGGCACAAAGACGGAGACAAAGACGAAGACAAAGACGGAGACAGAGTGTAATATAGAGACAGAGACAGAGACAGAGACACAGGTGCATGAGACAAAGACCAAGACAAAGGGGCAGGAGACATGGACGGAGACAAAGACGATGACAAAGACGTAGCCAAAGACGTAGACAAAGACGGAGACAAAGACGGAGACAAAGATGGAGACAAAGACAGAGACAAAGACGGAGACAGAGACAGAGACAGAGACAGAGACAGAGACAGAGACAGAGACAGAGACAGAGACAGAGACAGAGACAGAGACAGAGACAGAGACAGAGACAGAGACAGAGACGGAGACGGAGACAGAGACGGGGACAGAGACAGAGACAGAGACAGAGACAGAGACAGAGACAGAGACAGAGACAGAGACAGAGACAGAGACAGAGACAGGGAAAGGGACAGAGCCCGATACAGAGGCAGAGACAGAGACATAGACACAGACAGAGACAGAGGCGCATGAGACAAAGACGGTGACAAACACGGTGACAAAGACGGAGACAAAGGCGGAGACGAAGAGGAAGACGACGACGGAGACAAAGACGGAGACAAAGGCGGAGACAAAGACGGAGACGAAGAGGAAGACAAAGACGGAGACAAAGACGGAGACAGAGTCAGAGGCAGAGGCGGAGACAGAGACGAGAACAGAGACAGAGACAGAGATAGGGACAGAGACAGAGACGGAGACAGAGACAGAGACAGAGGCAGAGACAGAGACAGAGACAGAGGCAGAGACAGAGATGGAGCCAGAGACAGAGACAGAGGCAGAGACAGAGACAGAGACAGAAACAGAGGCAGAGACAGAGACAGAGGCAGAGACAGAGACAGAGGCAGAGACAGAGACAGAGACAGAGACAGAGACAGAGACAGAGACAGAGACAGAGACGGAGACGGAGACAGAGACGGGGACAGAGATGGGGACAGAGACAGAGACAGAGGCAGAGACAGAGACGGAGACGGAGACAGAGACGGGGACAGAGACAGAGACAGGGACAGAGACAGAGACAGAGACAGAGACTGAGACAGAGACAGAGATGGAGCCAGAGACAGAGACAGAGGCAGAGACGGAGACGGAGCAGAGACATGGACAGAGACAGAGACAGAGACAGAGACATGGACAGAGACAGAGACAGAGACAGAGACAGAGACAGAGACAGAGACAGAGACAGAGACAGAGACAGAGACAGAGACAGAGACAGAGACAGAGACAGAGACGTAGACAAAGACGGAGGCAAAGACGGAGACAAAGACGGAGACAAATATGGAGACACAGACGGAGACAAATACAGAGACAAAGGCGGTGACAAATATGGAGACAAAGACAGGCACAAAGACGGAGACAAAGACAGAGACAAAGACGGAGACTAAGACGAAGACAAAGACGGAGGCAAAGACGGAGACAAAGACGGAGACAAAGATGGTTACACAGACGAAGACAAAGACGGAGACAGAGTGTAATATAGAGACGGAGACAGAGACACAGACAGAGACAGAGACAGAGACACAGGTGCATGAGACAAAGACCGAGACAAAGGGGCAGGAGACATGGACGGAGACAAAGACGATGACAAAGACGTAGCCAAAGACGTAGACAAAGACGGAGACAAAGACGGAGACAAAGATGGAGACAAAGACAGAAACAAAGACGGAGACAGAGACAGAGACAGAGACAGAGACAGAGACAGAGACAGAGACAGAGACAGAGACAGAGACAGAGACAGGGACAGGGACAGAGACAGAGACAGAGACTGAGACAGAGGCAGAGATGGAGCCAGAGACAGAGACAGAGACAGAGACGGAGACGGAGCAGAGACATGGACAGAGACATGGACAGAGACAGAGGCAGAGACAGAGACAGAGACAGAGACAGAGATGGAGACAGAGACAGAGACAGAGACAGAGACTGAGGCAGAGACAGAAACTGAGACTGAGACAGAGACAGAGATGGAGCCAGAGACAGAGACAGCCACAGAGACAGAGACACAGATGGAGACAGAGACAGAGACAGAGACAGAGACAGAGACAGAGACAGAGACAGAGATGGAGACAGAGACAGAGACAGAGACAGAGACAGAGACGGAGACGGAGACAGAGACGGGGACAGAGACAGAGACAGGGACAGAGACGGGGACAGAGACAGAGACAGGGACAGAGCCCGATACAGAGGCAGAGACAGAGACATAGACACAGACAGAGACAGAGGCGCATGAGACAAAGACCGAGCCTGAGGGGCAGGAGACATGGACGGAGGCAGATACAGAGACGGAGACGGAGACAGGGACGGGGACAGAGACAGAGACAGGGACAGAGACAGAGACAGAGACAGAGACTGAGACGGAGACAGAGATGGAGCCAGAGACGGAGACAGAGACAGAGACGGAGACGGAGCAGAGACATGGACAGAGACAGAGACAGAGACAGAGACAGAGACAGAGACAGAGACAGAGACAGAGACACAGGTGCATGAGACAAAGACCGAGACAAAGGGGCAGGAGACATGGACGGAGACAAAGACGATGACAAAGACGTAGCCAAGGACGTAGACAAAGACGGAGACAAAGACGGAGACAAAGATGGAGACAAAGACAGAGACAAAGACGGAGACAGAGACAGAGACAGAGACAGAGACAGAGACAGAGACAGAGACAGAGACAGAGACAGAGACAGAGACAGGGACAGGGACAGAGACAGAGACAGAGACTGAGACAGAGGCAGAGATGGAGACAGAGACAGAGACAGAGACAGAGACATGGACAGAGACATGGACAGAGACAGAGGCAGAGACAGAGACAGAGACAGAGACAAAGACGGAGACGGAGACAGAGACAGGGACAGAGACAGAGACAGAGACAGAGACAGAGACAGAGACAGCCACAGAGACAGAGACAGAGATGGAGACAGTGACAGAGACAGAGACAGAGACAGAGACAGAGACAGAGACAGAGACAGAGACAGAGACAGAGACAGAGACAGAGACAGAGACAGAGACAGAGACAGAGACAGAGACAGAGACAGAGACAGAGACAGAGACTGAGATGGAGACAGAGACAGAGACAGAGACAGAGACTGAGACAGAGACAGAGACTGAGACTGAGACAGAGACAGAGACGGAGACGGAGACAGAGACGGGGAAAGAGACAGAGACAGAGACAGAGACAGGGACAGAGACAGAGACAGGGACTGAAACAGAGACAGAGATAGAGACAGAGACAGAGACAGAGACAGAGACAGAGACAGAGACAGAGACAGAGATAGAGACAAAGACGGAGACAAAAACAGAGACAAGTAGGAAGACAAAGACGGAGAAAAAGACGGAGACAAAGACCGAGACCAAGACGGAGGCAAAGACGGAGACAAAGATGGAGACGAAGAGGAAGACGACGACGAAGACAAAGACGGAGACAAAGACGGTGACAGAGACAGAGGCAGAGGCGGAGACAGAGACAGAGACAGAGACAGAGACAGAGACAGAGACAGAGACAGAGGCAGAGACAGAGATAGGGACAGAGACAGAGACGGGGACAGAGACGGAGACAGGGACAGAGACAGAGACAGAGACAGAGACTGAGACAGAGACAGAGATGGAGCCAGAGACAGAGACAGAGACAGAGACGGAGACGGAGCAGAGACATGGACAGAGACATGGACAGAGACAGAGGCAGAGACAGAGACAGAGACAGAGACAGAGACAGAGACAGAGACGGAGACAGAGACAGAGACAGAGACAGAGACAGAGACAGAGACAGAGACAGAGACAGAGACAGAGACAGAGACAGAGACAGAGACAGAGACAGAGACAGAGACAGAGACAGAGACAGAGACAGAGACAGAGACTGAGACAGAGACAGAGACTATGACTGAGACAGAGACAGAGATGGAGCCAGAGACAGAGACAAAGACGGAGACGGAGACAGAGACAGGGACAGAGACAGAGACAGAGACAGAGACAGAGATGGAGCCAGAGACAGAGACAGAGACGGAGCCAGAGACAGAGACAGAGACAGAGACAGAGACAGAGACAAAGACGGAGACGGAGACCGAGACAGGGACAGAGACAGAGACAGAGACAGAGATAGAGCCAGAGACAGAGACAGAGACAAGGACGGAGACGGAGACGGAGACGGAGACAGGGACAGAGACAGAGGTAGAGACAGAGACAGAGACAGCGGCAGAGACAGCGACAGAGATGGAGACAGAGACAGAGACAGAGACAGAGACAGAGACAGAGATGGAGACAGAGACAGAGACAGAGACAGAGACAGAGACGGAGACGGAGAAAGAGACGGGGACAGAGACAGAGACAGGGACAGAGACAGAGACAGAGACAGGGATAGGGACAGAGCCCGATACAGAGGCAGAGACAGAGACATAGACACAGACAGAGACAGAGGCGCTTGAGACAAAGACGGTGACAAAGACCGAGACAAAGGCGGAGACGAAGAGGAAGACGAGGACGGAGACAAAGACGGAGACAAAGACGGAGACAAAGAGGAAGACGAGGACGGAGACAAAGACAGAGACACGGACGGTGACAAAGACGTAGACAAAGACGTATACAAAGACGGAGACAAAGACAGAGACAAACACGGTGACAAAGACGGAGACAAAGGCGGAGACGAAGAGGAAGACGACGACGGAGACAAAGACGGAGACAAAGGCGGAGACAAAGACGGAGACGAAGAGGAAGACGACGACGAAGACAAAGACGGAGACAAAGTCGGAGACAGAGACAGAGGCAGAGGCGGAGACAGAGACGGGAACAGAGACAGAGACAGAGATAGGGACAGAGACAGAGACGGAGACAGAGACAGAGACAGAGGCAGAGACAGAGACAGAGACAGAGGCGGAGAGAGAGATGGAGCCAGAGACAGAGACAGAGGCGGAGACAGAGACAGAGACAGAAACAGAGGCAGAGACAGAGACAGAGACAGAGACAGAGACAGAGACAGAGACAGAGACAGAGACAGAGGCAGAGACAGAGACAGAGACAGAGACAGAGACAGAGACAGAGACAGAGACAGAGACAGAGACGGAGACGGAGACAGAGACGGGGACAGAGATGGAGACAGAGACAGAGACAGAGACAGAGACAGAGACAGAGACGGAGACGGAGACAGAGACGGGGACAGAGACAGAGACAGGGACAGAGACAGAGACAGAGACAGAGACTGAGACAGAGACAGAGACGGAGACAGAGACAGAGACAGAGACAGAGACAGAGACAGAGACAGAGACAGAGACAGAGACAGAGACAGAGACAGAGACAGAGACAGAGACAGAGACAGAGACAGAGACAGAGACAGATACAGAGACTGAGGCTGAGACAGAGACAGGGATGCAGCCAGAGACAGAGACAGAGACAAAGACGGAGACGGAGACAGAGACAGGGACAGAGACAGAGGCAGAGACAGAGACAGAGACAGCGACAGAGACAGAGACAGAGATGGAGACAGAGACAGAGACAGAGACAGAGACAGAGACAGAGACAGAGATGGAGACAGAGACAGAGACAGAGACCGAGACGGAGACGGAGACAGAGACGAGGACAGAGACAGAGACAGAGACATAGACAGAGACAGAGACAGAGACAGAGACAGAGACAGAGACAGAGACAGAGACAGAGACAGAGACAGAGACAGAGACAGAGACAGAGACAGAGACAGAGACGGAGACGGAGACAGAGACGGGGACAGAAACAGGGACAGAGACAGAGACAGAGACAGAGACAGAGACAGAGACAGAGACAGAGACAGAGACAGAGACAGAGACAGAGACAGAGACAGAGACAGAGACAGAGAAAGAGACAGAGACGGAGACAAAAACAGAGACAAGTAGGAAGACAAAGACGGAGAAAAAGACGGAGACAAAGACCGAGACCAAGACGGAGGCAAAGACGGAGACAAAGATGGAGACACAGACAGAGACAAATACGGAGAAAAAAGGCAGAGATAAAGGCGGAGACAGAGACAGAAGCAGAGTCCGATACGGAGACGGAGACAGAGACACAGACACAGACAGAGACAGAGACAGAGACAGAGACAGAGGCAGAGACACAGACAGAGACAGAGACAGAGACAGAGGTGCATGAGACAAAGCCCGAGACATAGGGGCAGGAGACATAAGCGGAGACAAAGGCGGAGACAAAGAGGAAGACAACGACGGAGACAAAGACGGAGACAAAGACGGATACAAAGACAGAGACAGAGACAGAGACAGAGACAGAGACAGAGACAGAGACAGAGACAAAGACAGAGACAGAGACAGAGACAGAGACAGAGACAGAGACAGAGACAGAGACAGAGACAGAGGCAGAGACAGAGACAGAGACAGGGACAGGGACAGAGACAGAGACAGAGACTGAGACAGAGACAGAGATGGAGACAGAGACAGAGACAGAGACTGAGACAGAGACAGAGACTGAGACTGAGACAGAGACAGAGACAGGGACAGGGACAGAGTCAGAGACAGAGACAAAGACAGAGACAGAGACTGAGACGGAGACAGAGATGGAGCCAGAGACAGAGACGGAGACGGAGCAGAGACATGGACAGAGACAGAGGCAGAGACAGAGACAGAGACAGAGACAGAGACAGAGACAGAGACAGAGACAGAGACAGGGACAGAGACAGAGACAGAGACAGAGACAGAGACAGAGACGGAGACGGAGACAGAGACGGGAACAGAGATGGAGACAGAGACAGAGACAGAGACAGAGACAGAGACAGAGACGGAGACAGAGACGGGGACAGAGACAGAGACAGGGACAGAGACAGAGACAGAGACAGGGACAGAGACAGAGACAGAGACAGGGATAGGGACAGAGCCCGATACAGAGGCAGACACAGAGACAGAGACAGAGACAGAGACAGAGACAGAGACGGAGACGGAGAAAGAGACAGAGACAGAGACAGAGACAGAGACAGAGACAGAGACAGAGACAGAGACAGAGACAGAGACAGAGATGGAGACAGAGACAGAGGCAGAGACAGAGACAGAGACAGAGACAGAGACAGAGACAGAGACAGAGACAGGGACAGAGACAGAGACAGAGACAGAGACTGAGACAGAGACAGAGATGGAGCCAGAGACAGAGACAGAGGCAGAGACGGAGACGGAGCAGAGACATGGACAGAGACAGAGACAGAGACAGAGACATGGACAGAGACAGAGACAGAGACAGAGACAGAGACAGAGACAGAGACAGAGACAGAGACAGAGACAGAGACAGAGACAGAGACAGAGACAGAGACAGAGACAGAGACGTAGACAAAGACGGAGGCAAAGACGGAGACAAAGACGGAGACAAATATGGAGACACAGACGGAGACAAATACAGAGACAAAGGCGACGACAAATATGGAGACAAAGACAGGCACAAAGACGGAGACAAAGACAGAGACAAAGACGGAGACTAAGACGAAGACAAAGACGGAGGCAAAGACGGAGACAAAGACGGAGACAAAGATGGTTACACAGACGAAGTCAAAGACGGAGACAGAGTGTAATATAGAGACGGAGACAGAGACACAGACAGAGACAGAGACAGAGACACAGGTGCATGAGACAAAGACCGAGACAAAGGGGCAGGAGACATGGACGGAGACAAAGACGATGACAAAGACGTAGCCAAAGACGTAGACAAAGACGGAGACAAAGACGGAGACAAAGATGGAGACAAAGACAGAAACAAAGACGGAGACAGAGACAGAGACAGAGACAGAGACAGAGACAGAGACAGAGACAGAGACAGAGACAGAGACAGAGACAGAGACAGGGACAGGGACAGAGACAGAGACAGAGACTGAGACAGAGGCAGAGATGGAGCCAGAGACAGAGACAGAGACAGAGACGGAGACGGAGCAGAGACATGGACAGAGACATGGACAGAGACAGAGGCAGAGACAGAGACAGAGACAGAGACAGAGATGGAGACAGAGACAGAGACAGAGACAGAGACTGAGGCAGAGACAGAAACTGAGACTGAGACAGAGACAGAGATGGAGCCAGAGACAGAGACAGCCACAGAGACAGAGACACAGATGGAGACAGAGACAGAGACAGAGACAGAGACAGAGACAGAGACAGAGACAGAGACAGAGATGGAGACAGAGACAGAGACAGAGACAGAGACAGAGACGGAGACGGAGACGGGGACAGAGACAGAGACAGGGACAGAGACGGGGACAGAGACAGAGACAGGGACAGAGCCCGATACAGAGGCAGAGACAGAGACATAGACACAGACAGAGACAGAGGCGCATGAGACAAAGACCGAGCCTGAGGGGCAGGAGACATGGACGGAGGCAGATACAGAGACGGAGACGGAGACAGGGACGGGGACAGAGACAGAGACAGGGACAGAGACAGAGACAGAGACAGAGACTGAGACGGAGACAGAGATGGAGCCAGAGACGGAGACAGAGACAGAGACGGAGACGGAGCAGAGACATGGACAGAGACAGAGACAGAGACAGAGACAGAGACAGAGACAGAGACAGAGACAGAGACAGAGACAGAGACAGAGACAGAGACACAGGTGCATGAGACAAAGACCGAGACAAAGGGGCAGGAGACATGGACGGAGACAAAGACGACGACAAAGACGTAGCCAAGGACGTAGACAAAGACGGAGACAAAGACGGAGACAAAGATGGAGACAAAGACAGAGACAAAGACGGAGACAGAGACAGAGACAGAGACAGAGACAGAGACAGAGACAGAGACAGAGACAGAGACAGAGACAGAGACAGGGACAGGGACAGAGACAGAGACAGAGACTGAGACAGAGGCAGAGATGGAGACAGAGACAGAGACAGAGACAGAGACATGGACAGAGACATGGACAGAGACAGAGGCAGAGACAGAGACAGAGACAGAGACAAAGACGGAGACGGAGACAGAGACAGGGACAGAGACAGAGACAGAGACAGAGACAGAGACAGCCACAGAGACAGAGACAGAGATGGAGACAGTGACAGAGACAGAGACAGAGACAGAGACAGAGACAGAGACAGAGACAGAGACAGAGACAGAGACAGAGACAGAGACAGAGACAGAGACAGAGACAGAGACAGAGACAGAGACTGAGATGGAGACAGAGACAGAGACAGAGACAGAGACAGAGACTGAGACAGAGACAGAGACTGAGACTGAGACAGAGACAGAGACGGAGACGGAGACAGAGACGGGGAAAGAGACAGAGACAGAGACAGAGACAGGGACAGAGACAGAGACAGGGACTGAAACAGAGACAGAGATAGAGACAGAGACAGAGACAGAGACAGAGACAGAGACAGAGACAGAGACAGAGATAGAGACAAAGACGGAGACAAAAACAGAGACAAGTAGGAAGACAAAGACGGAGAAAAAGACGGAGACAAAGACCGAGACCAAGACGGAGGCAAAGACGGAGACAAAGATGGAGACACAGACAGAGACAAATACGGAGAAAAAAGGCAGAGACAAAGGCGGAGACAGAGACAGAAGCAGAGTCCGATACGGAGACGGAGACAGAGACACAGACACAGACAGAGACAGAGACAGAGACAGAGACAGAGGCAGAGACACAGACAGAGACAGAGACAGAGACAGAGGTGCATGAGACAAAGCCCGAGACATAGGGGCAGGAGACATAAGCGGAGACAAAGGCGGAGACAAAGAGGAAGACAACGACGGAGACAAAGACGGAGACAAAGACGGATACAAAGACAGAGACAGAGACAGAGACAGAGACAGAGACAAAGACAGAGACAGAGACAGAGACAGAGACAGAGACAGAGACAGAGACAGAGACAGAGACAGAGGCAGAGACAGAGACAGAGACAGGGACAGGGACAGAGACAGAGACAGAGACTGAGACAGAGACAGAGATGGAGACAGAGACAGAGACAGAGACTGAGACAGAGACAGAGACTGAGACTGAGACAGAGACAGAGACAGGGACAGGGACAGAGTCAGAGACAGAGACAAAGACAGAGACAGAGACTGAGACGGAGACAGAGATGGAGCCAGAGACAGAGACGGAGACGGAGCAGAGACATGGACAGAGACAGAGGCAGAGACAGAGACAGAGACAGAGACAGAGACAGAGACAGAGACAGAGACAGAGACAGGGACAGAGACAGAGACAGAGACAGAGACAGAGACAGAGACGGAGACGGAGACAGAGACGGGAACAGAGATGGAGACAGAGACAGAGACAGAGACAGAGACAGAGACAGAGACGGAGACAGAGACGGGGACAGAGACAGAGACAGGGACAGAGACAGAGACAGAGACAGGGACAGAGACAGAGACAGAGACAGGGATAGGGACAGAGCCCGATACAGAGGCAGACACAGAGACAGAGACAGAGACAGAGACAGAGACAGAGACGGAGACGGAGAAAGAGACAGAGACAGAGACAGAGACAGAGACAGAGACAGAGACAGAGACAGAGACAGAGACAGAGACAGAGATGGAGACAGAGACAGAGGCAGAGACAGAGACAGAGACAGAGGCACAGACACAGACAGAGACAGAGACACAGGTGCATGAGACAAAGACCGAGACAAAGGGGCAGGAGACATGGACGGAGACAAAACCGGTGACAAAGACGTAGACAAAGACGTAGACAAAGACGGAGACAAAGGCGGAGACAAAGATGGAGACGAAGAGGAAGACGACGACGAAGACAAAGACGGAGACAAAGACGGAGACAGAGACAGAGGCAGAGGCGGAGACAGAGACAGAGACAGAGACAGAGACAGAGACAGAGACAGAGACAGAGGCAGAGACAGAGATAGGGACAGAGACAGAGACGGGGACAGAGACGGAGACAGGGACAGGGACAGAGACAGAGACAGAGACAGAGACTGAGACAGAGACAGAGATGGAGCCAGAGACAGAGACAGAGACAGAGACGGAGACGGAGCAGAGACATGGACAGAGACATGGACAGAGACAGAGGCAGAGACAGAGACAGAGACAGAGACAGAGACAGAGACAGAGACAGAGACGGAGACAGAGACAGAGACAGAGACAGAGACAGAGACAGAGACAGAGACAGAGACAGAGACAGAGACAGAGACAGAGACAGAGACAGAGACAGAGACAGAGACAGAGACAGAGACTGAGACAGAGACAGAGACTATGACTGAGACAGAGACAGAGATGGAGCCAGAGACAGAGACAAAGACGGAGACGGAGACAGAGACAGGGACAGAGACAGAGACAGAGACAGAGACAGAGATGGAGCCAGAGACAGAGACAGAGACGGAGCCAGAGACAGAGACAGAGACAGAGACAGAGACAGAGACAAAGACGGAGACGGAGACCGAGACAGGGACAGAGACAGAGACAGAGACAGAGATAGAGCCAGAGACAGAGACAGAGACAAGGACGGAGACGGAGACGGAGACGGAGACAGGGACAGAGACAGAGGTAGAGACAGAGACAGAGACAGCGGCAGAGACAGCGACAGAGATGGAGACAGAGACAGAGACAGAGACAGAGACAGAGACAGAGATGGAGACAGAGACAGAGACAGAGACAGAGACAGAGACGGAGACGGAGAAAGAGACGGGGACAGAGACAGAGACAGGGACAGAGACAGAGACAGAGACAGGGATAGGGACAGAGCCCGATACAGAGGCAGAGACAGAGACATAGACACAGACAGAGACAGAGGCGCTTGAGACAAAGACGGTGACAAAGACGGAGACAAAGGCGGAGACGAAGAGGAAGACGAGGACGGAGACAAAGACGGAGACAAAGACGGAGACAAAGAGGAAGACGAGGACGGAGACAAAGACAGAGACACGGACGGTGACAAAGACGTAGACAAAGACGTATACAAAGACGGAGACAAAGACAGAGACAAACACGGTGACAAAGACGGAGACAAAGGCGGAGACGAAGAGGAAGACGACGACGGAGACAAAGACGGAGACAAAGGCGGAGACAAAGACGGAGACGAAGAGGAAGACGACGACGAAGACAAAGACGGAGACAAAGTCGGAGACAGAGACAGAGGCAGAGGCGGAGACAGAGACGGGAACAGAGACAGAGACAGAGATAGGGACAGAGACAGAGACGGAGACAGAGACAGAGACAGAGGCAGAGACAGAGACAGAGACAGAGGCGGAGAGAGAGATGGAGCCAGAGACAGAGACAGAGGCGGAGACAGAGACAGAGACAGAAACAGAGGCAGAGACAGAGACAGAGACAGAGACAGAGACAGAGACAGAGACAGAGACAGAGACAGAGGCAGAGACAGAGACAGAGACAGAGACAGAGACAGAGACAGAGACAGAGACAGAGACAGAGACGGAGACGGAGACAGAGACGGGGACAGAGATGGAGACAGAGACAGAGACAGAGACAGAGACAGAGACAGAGACGGAGACGGAGACAGAGACGGGGACAGAGACAGAGACAGGGACAGAGACAGAGACAGAGACAGAGACTGAGACAGAGACAGAGATGGAGACAGAGACAGAGACAGAGACAGAGACAGAGACAGAGACAGAGACAGAGACAGAGACAGAGACAGAGACAGAGACAGAGACAGAGACAGAGACAGAGACAGAGACAGAGACAGATACAGAGACTGAGGCTGAGACAGAGACAGGGATGCAGCCAGAGACAGAGACAGAGACAAAGACGGAGACGGAGACAGAGACAGGGACAGAGACAGAGGCAGAGACAGAGACAGAGACAGCGACAGAGACAGAGACAGAGATGGAGACAGAGACAGAGACAGAGACAGAGACAGAGACAGAGATGGAGACAGAGACAGAGACAGAGACCGAGACGGAGACGGAGACAGAGACGAGGACAGAGACAGAGACAGAGACATAGACAGAGACAGAGACAGAGACAGAGACAGAGACAGAGACAGAGACAGAGACAGAGACAGAGACAGAGACAGAGACAGAGACAGAGACAGAGACAGAGACAGAGACAGAGACAGAGACAGAGACGGAGACGGAGACAGAGACGGGGACAGAAACAGGGACAGAGACAGAGACAGAGACAGAGACAGAGACAGAGACAGAGACAGAGACAGAGACAGAGACAGAGACAGAGACAGAGACAGAGACAGAGACAGAGAAAGAGACAGAGACGGAGACAAAAACAGAGACAAGTAGGAAGACAAAGACGGAGAAAAAGACGGAGACAAAGACCGAGACCAAGACGGAGGCAAAGACGGAGACAAAGATGGAGACACAGACAGAGACAAATACGGAGAAAAAAGGCAGAGACAAAGGCGGAGACAGAGACAGAAGCAGAGTCCGATACGGAGACGGAGACAGAGACACAGACACAGACAGAGACAGAGACAGAGACAGAGACAGAGGCAGAGACACAGACAGAGACAGAGACAGAGACAGAGGTGCATGAGACAAAGCCCGAGACATAGGGGCAGGAGACATAAGCGGAGACAAAGGCGGAGACAAAGAGGAAGACAACGACGGAGACAAAGACGGAGACAAAGACGGATACAAAGACAGAGACAGAGACAGAGACAGAGACAGAGACAGAGACAGAGACAAAGACAGAGACAGAGACAGAGACAGAGACAGAGACAGAGACAGAGACAGAGACAGAGACAGAGACAGAGACAGAGACAGGGACAGGGACAGAGACAGAGACAGAGACTGAGACAGAG
>CAMAOD020000228.1:0-15000 GCA_945859595.2 Megachile willughbiella | reverse complement strand
AGAGACAGAGACTGAGACAGAGACAGAGATGGAGACAGAGACAGAGACAGAGACAGAGACAGAGACAGAGACAGAGACAGAGACAGAGACAGAGACAGAGACAGAGACAGAGACAGAGACAGAGACAGAGACAGAGACAGATACAGAGACTGAGGCTGAGACAGAGACAGGGATGCAGCCAGAGACAGAGACAGAGACAAAGACGGAGACGGAGACAGAGACAGGGACAGAGACAGAGGCAGAGACAGAGACAGAGACAGCGACAGAGACAGAGACAGAGATGGAGACAGAGACAGAGACAGAGACAGAGACAGAGACAGAGATGGAGACAGAGACAGAGACAGAGACCGAGACGGAGACGGAGACAGAGACGAGGACAGAGACAGAGACAGAGACATAGACAGAGACAGAGACAGAGACAGAGACAGAGACAGAGACAGAGACAGAGACAGAGACAGAGACAGAGACAGAGACAGAGACAGAGACAGAGACAGAGACGGAGACGGAGACAGAGACGGGGACAGAAACAGGGACAGAGACAGAGACAGAGACAGAGACAGAGACAGAGACAGAGACAGAGACAGAGACAGAGACAGAGACAGAGACAGAGACAGAGACAGAGACAGAGAAAGAGACAGAGACGGAGACAAAAACAGAGACAAGTAGGAAGACAAAGACGGAGAAAAAGACGGAGACAAAGACCGAGACCAAGACGGAGGCAAAGACGGAGACAAAGATGGAGACACAGACAGAGACAAATACGGAGAAAAAAGGCAGAGACAAAGGCGGAGACAGAGACAGAAGCAGAGTCCGATACGGAGACGGAGACAGAGACACAGACACAGACAGAGACAGAGACAGAGACAGAGACAGAGGCAGAGACACAGACAGAGACAGAGACAGAGACAGAGGTGCATGAGACAAAGCCCGAGACATAGGGGCAGGAGACATAAGCGGAGACAAAGGCGGAGACAAAGAGGAAGACAACGACGGAGACAAAGACGGAGACAAAGACGGATACAAAGACAGAGACAGAGACAGAGACAGAGACAGAGACAGAGACAGAGACAAAGACAGAGACAGAGACAGAGACAGAGACAGAGACAGAGACAGAGACAGAGACAGAGACAGAGACAGAGACAGAGACAGGGACAGGGACAGAGACAGAGACAGAGACTGAGACAGAGACAGAGATGGAGACAGAGACAGAGACAGAGACTGAGACAGAGACAGAGACTGAGACTGAGACAGAGACAGAGACAGGGACAGGGACAGAGTCAGAGACAGAGACAAAGACAGAGACAGAGACTGAGACGGAGACAGAGATGGAGCCAGAGACAGAGACGGAGACGGAGCAGAGACATGGACAGAGACAGAGGCAGAGACAGAGACAGAGACAGAGACAGAGACAGAGACAGAGACAGAGACAGAGACAGAGACAGAGACAGGGACAGAGACAGAGACAGAGACAGAGACAGAGACAGAGACGGAGACGGAGACAGAGACGGGAACAGAGATGGAGACAGAGACAGAGACAGAGACAGAGACAGAGACAGAGACGGAGACAGAGACGGGGACAGAGACAGAGACAGGGACAGAGACAGAGACAGAGACAGAGACAGAGACGGAGACAGAGACGGGGACAGAGACAGAGACAGGGACAGAGACAGAGACAGAGACAGAGACTGAGACAGAGACAGAGATGGAGCCAGAGACAGAGACAGAGACAGAGACAGAGACAGAGACAGAGACAGAGACAGAGACAGAGACAGAGACAGAGACAGAGACAGAGATGGAGACAGAGACAGAGGCAGAGACAGAGACAGAGACAGAGACAGAGACAGAGACAGAGACTGAGACAGAGACAGAGACTGAGACTGAGACAAAGACGGAGACGGAGCAGAGACATGGACAGAGACATGGACAGAGACAGAGGCAGAGACAGAGACAGAGACAGAGACAGAGACAGAGACAGAGACAGAGACAGAGACAGAGACAGAGACAGAGACAGAGACAGAGACAGAGATGGAGACAGAGACAGAGGCAGAGACAGAGACAGAGACAGAGACAGAGACAGAGACTGAGACAGAGACAGAGACTGAGACTGAGACAGAGACAGAGATGGAGCCAGAGACAGAGACAGAGACAGAGACAGAGACAGAGACAGAGACAGAGACAGAGACAGAGACAGAGACAGGGACAGAGACAGAGACAGAGACAGGGATAGGGACAGAGCCCGATACAGAGGCAGAGACAGAGACAAAGACAGAGACAGAGACAGAGATGGAGACAGAGACAGAGACAGAGACAGAGACTGAGACAGAGACAGAGACTGAGACTGAGACAGAGACAGAGATGGAGCCAGAGACAGTGACAGATACAGAGACAAAGACGGAGACGGAGACAGAGACAGGGACAGAGACAGAGACAGAGACAGAGATAGAGCCAGAGACAGAGACAGAGACAAGGACGGAGACGGAGACGGAGACAGAGACAGGGACAGAGACAGAGGTAGAGACAGAGACAGAGACAGCGGCAGAGACAGCGACAGAGATGGAGACAGAGACAGAGACAGAGACAGAGACAGAGACAGAGACAGAGACAGAGACAGAGACAGAGATGGAGACAGAGGCAGAGACAGAGGCAGAGACGGAGACGGAGAAAGAGACGGGGACAGAGACAGAGACAGGGACAGAGACAGAGACAGAGACAGGGATAGGGACAGAGCCCGATACAGAGGCAGAGACAGAGACATAGACACAGACAGAGACAGAGGCGCATGAGACAAAGACGGTGACAAAGACGGAGACAAAGGCGGAGACGAAGAGGAAGACGAGGACGGAGACAAAGACGGAGACAAAGGCGGAGACAAAGACGGAGACGAAGAGGAAGACGGCGACGAAGACAAACACGGAGACAAAGACGGAGACAGAGACAGAGGCAGAGGCGGAGACAGAGACGGGAACAGAGACAGAGACAGAGATAGGGACAGAGACAGAGACGGAGACAGAGACAGAGACAGAGGCAGAGACAGAGACAGAGACAGAGACAGAGACGGAGACGGAGACAGAGATGGGGACAGAGATGGAGACAGAGACGGGGACAGAGACAGAGACAGGGACAGAGACAGAGACAGAGACAGAGACTGAGACAGAGACAGAGATGGAGCCAGAGACAGAGACAGAGACAGAGACGGAGACGGAGCAGAGACATGGACAGAGACAGAGACAGAGACAGAGACAGAGACAGAAACAGAGACAGAGATAGAGACAGAGACAGAGACAGAGACAGAGACAGAGACAGAGACAGAGACAGAGACAGAGACAGAGACAGAGACAGAGACAGAGACAGAGACAGAGACAGAGACAGAGACAGAGACAGAGACAGAGACAGGGACAGGGACAGAGACAGAGACAGAGACTGAGACAGAGGCAGAGATGGAGCCAGAGACAGAGACAGAGACAGAGACAGAGACAGAGACAGAGACAGTCACAGAGACAGAGACAGAGATGGAGACAGACAGAGACAGAGACAGAGACAGAGACAGAGACAGAGACAGAGACAGAGACAGAGACAGAGACAGAGACAGAGATGGAGACAGAGACAGAGACAGAGACAGAGACAGAGACAGAGACGGAGACGGAGACGGAGACGGGGACAGAGACAGAGACAGGGACAGAGACAGAGACAGAGGCAGGGACCGGGGCAGAGCCCGATACAGAGGCAGAGTCAGAGACATAGACACAGACAGAGACAAAGGCGCATGAGGCAAAGACCGAGACTGAGGGGCAGGAGACATGGACGGAGACAGATACAGAGATGGAGACAGAGACAGAGACAGAGACAGAGACAGAGACAGAGATGGAGACAGAGACAGAGACAGAGACAGAGACAGAGACAGAGACGGAGACGGAGACGAAGACAGAGACGGGGACAGAGACGGAGACGGAGAAAGAGACGGGGACAGAGACAGAGACAGGGACAGAGACAGAGACAGAGACAGGGATAGGGACAGAGCCCGATACAGAGGCAGAGACAGAGACAAAGACAGAGACAGAGACAGAGATGGAGACAGAGACAGAGACAGAGACAGAGACTGAGACAGAGACAGAGACTGAGACTGAGACAGAGACAGAGATGGAGCCAGAGACAGTGACAGATACAGAGACAAAGACGGAGACGGAGACAGAGACAGGGACAGAGACAGAGACAGAGACAGAGATAGAGCCAGAGACAGAGACAGAGACAAGGACGGAGACGGAGACTGAGACAGAGACAGAGACTGAGACTGAGACAGAGACAGAGATGGAGCCAGAGACAGTGACAGATACAGAGACAAAGACGGAGACGGAGACAGAGACAGGGACAGAGACAGAGACAGAGACAGAGATAGAGCCAGAGACAGAGACAGAGACAAGGACGGAGACGGAGACGGAGACAGAGACAGGGACAGAGACAGAGGTAGAGACAGAGACAGAGACAGCGGCAGAGACAGCGACAGAGATGGAGACAGAGACAGAGACAGAGACAGAGACAGAGACAGAGACAGAGACAGAGACAGAGACAGAGATGGAGACAGAGGCAGAGACAGAGACAGAGACGGAGACGGAGAAAGAGACGGGGACAGAGACAGAGACAGGGACAGAGACAGAGACAGAGACAGGGATAGGGACAGAGCCCGATACAGAGGCAGAGACAGAGGCGCATGAGACAAAGACGGTGACAAAGACGGAGACAAAGGCGGAGACGAAGAGGAAGACGAGGACGGAGACAAAGACGGAGACAAAGGCGGAGACAAAGACGGAGACGAAGAGGAAGACGGCGACGAAGACAAAGACGGAGACAAAGACGGAGACAGAGACAGAGGCAGAGGCGGAGACAGAGACGGGAACAGAGACAGAGACAGAGATAGGGACAGAGACAGAGACGGAGACAGAGACAGAGACAGAGGCAGAGACAGAGACAGAGACAGAGACAGAGACGGAGACGGAGACAGAGATGGGGACAGAGATGGAGACAGAGACGGGGACAGAGACAGAGACAGGGACAGAGACAGAGACAGAGACAGAGACTGAGACAGAGACAGAGATGGAGCCAGAGACAGAGACAGAGACAGAGACGGAGACGGAGCAGAGACATGGACAGAGACAGAGACAGAGACAGAGACAGAGACAGAAACAGAGACAGAGACAGAGACAGAGACAGAGACAGAGACAGAGACAGAGACAGAGACAGAGACAGAGACAGAGACAGAGACAGAGACAGAGACAGAGACAGGGACAGGGACAGAGACAGAGACAGAGACTGAGACAGAGGCAGAGATGGAGCCAGAGGCAGAGACAGAGACAGAGACAGAGACAGAGACAGTCACAGAGACAGAGACAGAGATGGAGACAGACAGAGACAGAGACAGAGACAGAGACAGAGACAGAGACAGAGACAGAGACAGAGACAGAGACAGAGACAGAGACAGAGACAGAGACAGAGATGGAGACAGAGACAGAGACAGAGACAGAGACAGAGACGGAGACGGAGACGGAGACGGGGACAGAGACAGAGACAGGGACAGAGACAGAGACAGAGGCAGGGACCGGGGCAGAGCCCGATACAGAGGCAGAGTCAGAGACATAGACACAGACAGAGACAAAGGCTCATGAGGCAAAGACCGAGACTGAGGGGCAGGAGACATGGACGGAGACAGATACAGAGATGGAGACAGAGACAGAGACAGAGACAGAGACAGAGACAGAGATGGAGACAGAGACAGAGACAGAGACAGAGACAGAGACAGAGACGGAGACGGAGACGGAGACAGAGACGGGGACAGAGACGGAGACGGAGAAAGAGACGGGGACAGAGACAGAGACAGGGACAGAGACAGAGACAGAGACAGGGATAGGGACAGAGCCCGATACAGAGGCAGAGACAGAGACAAAGACAGAGACAGAGACAGAGATGGAGACAGAGACAGAGACAGAGACAGAGACTGAGACAGAGACAGAGACTGAGACTGAGACAGAGACAGAGATGGAGCCAGAGACAGTGACAGATACAGAGACAAAGACGGAGACGGAGACAGAGACAGGGACAGAGACAGAGACAGAGACAGAGATAGAGCCAGAGACAGAGACAGAGACAAGGACGGAGACGGAGACGGAGACAGAGACAGGGACAGAGACAGAGGTAGAGACAGAGACAGAGACAGCGGCAGAGACAGCGACAGAGATGGAGACAGAGACAGAGACAGAGACAGAGACAGAGACAGAGACAGAGACAGAGATGGAGACAGAGGCAGAGACAGAGACAGAGACGGAGACGGAGAAAGAGACGGGGACAGAGACAGAGACAGGGACAGAGACAGAGACAGAGACAGGGATAGGGACAGAGCCCGATACAGAGGCAGAGACAGAGACATAGACACAGACAGAGACAGAGGCGCATGAGACAAAGACGGTGACAAAGACGGAGACAAAGGCGGAGACGAAGAGGAAGACGAGGACGGAGACAAAGACGGAGACAAAGGCGGAGACAAAGACGGAGACGAAGAGGAAGACGGCGACGAAGACAAAGACGGAGACAAAGACGGAGACAGAGACAGAGGCAGAGGCGGAGACAGAGACGGGAACAGAGACAGAGACAGAGATAGGGACAGAGACAGAGACGGAGACAGAGACAGAGACAGAGGCAGAGACAGAGACAGAGACAGAGACAGAGACAGAGACGGAGACGGAGACAGAGACGGGGACAGAGATGGAGACAGAGACGGGGACAGAGACAGAGACAGGGACAGAGACAGAGACAGAGACAGAGACTGAGACAGAGACAGAGATGGAGCCAGAGACAGAGACAGAGACAGAGACGGAGACGGAGCAGAGACATGGACAGAGACAGAGACAGAGACAGAGACAGGGACAGAAACAGAGACAGAGACAGAGACAGAGACAGAGACAGAGACAGAGACAGAGACAGAGACAGAGACAGAGACAGAGACAGAGACAGAGACAGAGACAGAGACAGAGACGGAGACAGGGACAGGGACAGAGACAGAGATGGAGACAGAGACAGAGGCAGAGACAGAGACAGAGACAGAGACAGAGACAGAGACAGAGACAGAGACAGAGACAGAGATGGAGACAGAGACAGAGGCAGAGACAGAGACAGAGACAGAGACAGAGACAGAGACTGAGACAGAGACAGAGACTGAGACTGAGACAGAGACAGAGATGGAGCCAGAGACAGAGACAGAGACAGAGACAGAGACAGAGACAGAGACAGAGACAGAGACAGGGACAGAGACAGAGACAGAGACAGAGACGGAGACGGAGACAGAGACGGAGACGGAGACGGAGACAGAGACGGGGACAGAGACGGAGACGGAGAAAGAGACGGGGACAGAGACAGAGACAGGGACAGAGACAGAGACAGAGACAGGGATAGGGACAGAGCCCGATACAGAGGCAGAGACAGAGACAAAGACAGAGACAGAGACAGAGATGGAGACAGAGACAGAGACAGAGACAGAGACTGAGACAGAGACAGAGACTGAGACTGAGACAGAGACAGAGATGGAGCCAGAGACAGTGACAGATACAGAGACAAAGACGGAGACGGAGACAGAGACAGGGACAGAGACAGAGACAGAGACAGAGATAGAGCCAGAGACAGAGACAGAGACAAGGACGGAGACGGAGACGGAGACAGAGACAGGGACAGAGACAGAGGTAGAGACAGAGACAGAGACAGCGGCAGAGACAGCGACAGAGATGGAGACAGAGACAGAGACAGAGACAGAGACAGAGACAGAGACAGAGACAGAGACAGAGATGGAGACAGAGGCAGAGACAGAGGCAGAGACGGAGACGGAGAAAGAGACGGGGACAGAGACAGAGACAGGGACAGAGACAGAGACAGAGACAGGGATAGGGACAGAGCCCGATACAGAGGCAGAGACAGAGACATAGACACAGACAGAGACAGAGGCGCATGAGACAAAGACGGTGACAAAGACGGAGACAAAGGCGGAGACGAAGGCGGAGACGAAGAGGAAGACGACGACGGAGACAAAGACGGAGACAAAGGCGGAGACAAAGACGGAGACGAAGAGGAAGACGACGACGAAGACAAAGACGGAGACAAAGTCGGAGACAGAGACAGAGGCAGAGGCGGAGACAGAGACGGGAACAGAGACAGAGACAGAGATAGGGACAGAGACAGAGACGGAGACAGAGACAGAGACAGAGGCAGAGACAGAGACAGAGACAGAGGCGGAGAGAGAGATGGAGCCAGAGACAGAGACAGAGGCGGAGACAGAGACAGAGACAGAAACAGAGGCAGAGACAGAGACAGAGACAGAGACAGAGACAGAGACAGAGACAGAGACAGAGACAGAGGCAGAGACAGAGACAGAGACAGAGACAGAGACAGAGACAGAGACAGAGACAGAGACAGAGACGGAGACGGAGACAGAGACGGGGACAGAGATGGAGACAGAGACAGAGACAGAGACAGAGACAGAGACAGAGACGGAGACGGAGACAGAGACGGGGACAGAGACAGAGACAGGGACAGAGACAGAGACAGAGACAGAGACTGAGACAGAGACAGAGATGGAGACAGAGACAGAGACAGAGACAGAGACAGAGACAGAGACAGAGACAGAGACAGAGACAGAGACAGAGACAGAGACAGAGACAGAGACAGAGACAGAGACAGAGACAGATACAGAGACTGAGGCTGAGACAGAGACAGGGATGCAGCCAGAGACAGAGACAGAGACAAAGACGGAGACGGAGACAGAGACAGGGACAGAGACAGAGGCAGAGACAGAGACAGAGACAGCGACAGAGACAGAGACAGAGATGGAGACAGAGACAGAGACAGAGACAGAGACAGAGACAGAGATGGAGACAGAGACAGAGACAGAGACCGAGACGGAGACGGAGACAGAGACGAGGACAGAGACAGAGACAGAGACATAGACAGAGACAGAGACAGAGACAGAGACAGAGACAGAGACAGAGACAGAGACAGAGACAGAGACAGAGACAGAGACAGAGACAGAGACAGAGACAGAGACGGAGACGGAGACAGAGACGGGGACAGAAACAGGGACAGAGACAGAGACAGAGACAGAGACAGAGACAGAGACAGAGACAGAGACAGAGACAGAGACAGAGACAGAGACAGAGACAGAGACAGAGACAGAGAAAGAGACAGAGACGGAGACAAAAACAGAGACAAGTAGGAAGACAAAGACGGAGAAAAAGACGGAGACAAAGACCGAGACCAAGACGGAGGCAAAGACGGAGACAAAGATGGAGACACAGACAGAGACAAATACGGAGAAAAAAGGCAGAGACAAAGGCGGAGACAGAGACAGAAGCAGAGTCCGATACGGAGACGGAGACAGAGACACAGACACAGACAGAGACAGAGACAGAGACAGAGACAGAGGCAGAGACACAGACAGAGACAGAGACAGAGACAGAGGTGCATGAGACAAAGCCCGAGACATAGGGGCAGGAGACATAAGCGGAGACAAAGGCGGAGACAAAGAGGAAGACAACGACGGAGACAAAGACGGAGACAAAGACGGATACAAAGACAGAGACAGAGACAGAGACAGAGACAGAGACAGAGACAGAGACAAAGACAGAGACAGAGACAGAGACAGAGACAGAGACAGAGACAGAGACAGAGACAGAGACAGAGACAGAGACAGAGACAGGGACAGGGACAGAGACAGAGACAGAGACTGAGACAGAGACAGAGATGGAGACAGAGACAGAGACAGAGACTGAGACAGAGACAGAGACTGAGACTGAGACAGAGACAGAGACAGGGACAGGGACAGAGTCAGAGACAGAGACAAAGACAGAGACAGAGACTGAGACGGAGACAGAGATGGAGCCAGAGACAGAGACGGAGACGGAGCAGAGACATGGACAGAGACAGAGGCAGAGACAGAGACAGAGACAGAGACAGAGACAGAGACAGAGACAGAGACAGAGACAGAGACAGAGACAGGGACAGAGACAGAGACAGAGACAGAGACAGAGACAGAGACGGAGACGGAGACAGAGACGGGAACAGAGATGGAGACAGAGACAGAGACAGAGACAGAGACAGAGACAGAGACGGAGACAGAGACGGGGACAGAGACAGAGACAGGGACAGAGACAGAGACAGAGACAGAGACAGAGACGGAGACAGAGACGGGGACAGAGACAGAGACAGGGACAGAGACAGAGACAGAGACAGAGACTGAGACAGAGACAGAGATGGAGCCAGAGACAGAGACAGAGACAGAGACAGAGACAGAGACAGAGACAGAGACAGAGACAGAGACAGAGACAGAGACAGAGACAGAGATGGAGACAGAGACAGAGGCAGAGACAGAGACAGAGACAGAGACAGAGACAGAGACAGAGACTGAGACAGAGACAGAGACTGAGACTGAGACAAAGACGGAGACGGAGCAGAGACATGGACAGAGACATGGACAGAGACAGAGGCAGAGACAGAGACAGAGACAGAGACAGAGACAGAGACAGAGACAGAGACAGAGACAGAGACAGAGACAGAGACAGAGACAGAGACAGAGATGGAGACAGAGACAGAGGCAGAGACAGAGACAGAGACAGAGACAGAGACAGAGACTGAGACAGAGACAGAGACTGAGACTGAGACAGAGACAGAGATGGAGCCAGAGACAGAGACAGAGACAGAGACAGAGACAGAGACAGAGACAGAGACAGAGACAGAGACAGAGACAGGGACAGAGACAGAGACAGAGACAGGGATAGGGACAGAGCCCGATACAGAGGCAGAGACAGAGACAAAGACAGAGACAGAGACAGAGATGGAGACAGAGACAGAGACAGAGACAGAGACTGAGACAGAGACAGAGACTGAGACTGAGACAGAGACAGAGATGGAGCCAGAGACAGTGACAGATACAGAGACAAAGACGGAGACGGAGACAGAGACAGGGACAGAGACAGAGACAGAGACAGAGATAGAGCCAGAGACAGAGACAGAGACAAGGACGGAGACGGAGACGGAGACAGAGACAGGGACAGAGACAGAGGTAGAGACAGAGACAGAGACAGCGGCAGAGACAGCGACAGAGATGGAGACAGAGACAGAGACAGAGACAGAGACAGAGACAGAGACAGAGACAGAGACAGAGACAGAGATGGAGACAGAGGCAGAGACAGAGGCAGAGACGGAGACGGAGAAAGAGACGGGGACAGAGACAGAGACAGGGACAGAGACAGAGACAGAGACAGGGATAGGGACAGAGCCCGATACAGAGGCAGAGACAGAGACATAGACACAGACAGAGACAGAGGCGCATGAGACAAAGACGGTGACAAAGACGGAGACAAAGGCGGAGACGAAGAGGAAGACGAGGACGGAGACAAAGACGGAGACAAAGGCGGAGACAAAGACGGAGACGAAGAGGAAGACGGCGACGAAGACAAACACGGAGACAAAGACGGAGACAGAGACAGAGGCAGAGGCGGAGACAGAGACGGGAACAGAGACAGAGACAGAGATAGGGACAGAGACAGAGACGGAGACAGAGACAGAGACAGAGGCAGAGACAGAGACAGAGACAGAGACAGAGACGGAGACGGAGACAGAGATGGGGACAGAGATGGAGACAGAGACGGGGACAGAGACAGAGACAGGGACAGAGACAGAGACAGAGACAGAGACTGAGACAGAGACAGAGATGGAGCCAGAGACAGAGACAGAGACAGAGACGGAGACGGAGCAGAGACATGGACAGAGACAGAGACAGAGACAGAGACAGAGACAGAAACAGAGACAGAGATAGAGACAGAGACAGAGACAGAGACAGAGACAGAGACAGAGACAGAGACAGAGACAGAGACAGAGACAGAGACAGAGACAGAGACAGAGACAGAGACAGAGACAGAGACAGAGACAGGGACAGGGACAGAGACAGAGACAGAGACTGAGACAGAGGCAGAGATGGAGCCAGAGACAGAGACAGAGACAGAGACAGAGACAGAGACAGAGACAGTCACAGAGACAGAGACAGAGATGGAGACAGACAGAGACAGAGACAGAGACAGAGACAGAGACAGAGACAGAGACAGAGACAGAGACAGAGACAGAGACAGAGATGGAGACAGAGACAGAGACAGAGACAGAGACAGAGACAGAGACGGAGACGGAGACGGAGACGGGGACAGAGACAGAGACAGGGACAGAGACAGAGACAGAGGCAGGGACCGGGGCAGAGCCCGATACAGAGGCAGAGTCAGAGACATAGACACAGACAGAGACAAAGGCGCATGAGGCAAAGACCGAGACTGAGGGGCAGGAGACATGGACGGAGACAGATACAGAGATGGAGACAGAGACAGAGACAGAGACAGAGACAGAGACAGAGATGGAGACAGAGACAGAGACAGAGACAGAGACAGAGACAGAGACGGAGACGGAGACGAAGACAGAGACGGGGACAGAGACGGAGACGGAGAAAGAGACGGGGACAGAGACAGAGACAGGGACAGAGACAGAGACAGAGACAGGGATAGGGACAGAGCCCGATACAGAGGCAGAGACAGAGACAAAGACAGAGACAGAGACAGAGATGGAGACAGAGACAGAGACAGAGACAGAGACTGAGACAGAGACAGAGACTGAGACTGAGACAGAGACAGAGATGGAGCCAGAGACAGTGACAGATACAGAGACAAAGACGGAGACGGAGACAGAGACAGGGACAGAGACAGAGACAGAGACAGAGATAGAGCCAGAGACAGAGACAGAGACAAGGACGGAGACGGAGACTGAGACAGAGACAGAGACTGAGACTGAGACAGAGACAGAGATGGAGCCAGAGACAGTGACAGATACAGAGACAAAGACGGAGACGGAGACAGAGACAGGGACAGAGACAGAGACAGAGACAGAGATAGAGCCAGAGACAGAGACAGAGACAAGGACGGAGACGGAGACGGAGACAGAGACAGGGACAGAGACAGAGGTAGAGACAGAGACAGAGACAGCGGCAGAGACAGCGACAGAGATGGAGACAGAGACAGAGACAGAGACAGAGACAGAGACAGAGACAGAGACAGAGACAGAGACAGAGATGGAGACAGAGGCAGAGACAGAGACAGAGACGGAGACGGAGAAAGAGACGGGGACAGAGACAGAGACAGGGACAGAGACAGAGACAGAGACAGGGATAGGGACAGAGCCCGATACAGAGGCAGAGACAGAGGCGCATGAGACAAAGACGGTGACAAAGACGGAGACAAAGGCGGAGACGAAGAGGAAGACGAGGACGGAGACAAAGACGGAGACAAAGGCGGAGACAAAGACGGAGACGAAGAGGAAGACGGCGACGAAGACAAAGACGGAGACAAAGACGGAGACAGAGACAGAGGCAGAGGCGGAGACAGAGACGGGAACAGAGACAGAGACAGAGATAGGGACAGAGACAGAGACGGAGACAGAGACAGAGACAGAGGCAGAGACAGAGACAGAGACAGAGACAGAGACGGAGACGGAGACAGAGATGGGGACAGAGATGGAGACAGAGACGGGGACAGAGACAGAGACAGGGACAGAGACAGAGACAGAGACAGAGACTGAGACAGAGACAGAGATGGAGCCAGAGACAGAGACAGAGACAGAGACGGAGACGGAGCAGAGACATGGACAGAGACAGAGACAGAGACAGAGACAGAGACAGAAACAGAGACAGAGACAGAGACAGAGACAGAGACAGAGACAGAGACAGAGACAGAGACAGAGACAGAGACAGAGACAGAGACAGAGACAGAGACAGAGACAGGGACAGGGACAGAGACAGAGACAGAGACTGAGACAGAGGCAGAGATGGAGCCAGAGGCAGAGACAGAGACAGAGACAGAGACAGAGACAGTCACAGAGACAGAGACAGAGATGGAGACAGACAGAGACAGAGACAGAGACAGAGACAGAGACAGAGACAGAGACAGAGACAGAGACAGAGACAGAGACAGAGACAGAGACAGAGATGGAGACAGAGACAGAGACAGAGACAGAGACAGAGACGGAGACGGAGACGGAGACGGGGACAGAGACAGAGACAGGGACAGAGACAGAGACAGAGGCAGGGACCGGGGCAGAGCCCGATACAGAGGCAGAGTCAGAGACATAGACACAGACAGAGACAAAGGCTCATGAGGCAAAGACCGAGACTGAGGGGCAGGAGACATGGACGGAGACAGATACAGAGATGGAGACAGAGACAGAGACAGAGACAGAGACAGAGACAGAGATGGAGACAGAGACAGAGACAGAGACAGAGACAGAGACAGAGACGGAGACGGAGACGGAGACAGAGACGGGGACAGAGACGGAGACGGAGAAAGAGACGGGGACAGAGACAGAGACAGGGACAGAGACAGAGACAGAGACAGGGATAGGGACAGAGCCCGATACAGAGGCAGAGACAGAGACAAAGACAGAGACAGAGACAGAGATGGAGACAGAGACAGAGACAGAGACAGAGACTGAGACAGAGACAGAGACTGAGACTGAGACAGAGACAGAGATGGAGCCAGAGACAGTGACAGATACAGAGACAAAGACGGAGACGGAGACAGAGACAGGGACAGAGACAGAGACAGAGACAGAGATAGAGCCAGAGACAGAGACAGAGACAAGGACGGAGACGGAGACGGAGACAGAGACAGGGACAGAGACAGAGGTAGAGACAGAGACAGAGACAGCGGCAGAGACAGCGACAGAGATGGAGACAGAGACAGAGACAGAGACAGAGACAGAGACAGAGACAGAGACAGAGATGGAGACAGAGGCAGAGACAGAGACAGAGACGGAGACGGAGAAAGAGACGGGGACAGAGACAGAGACAGGGACAGAGACAGAGACAGAGACAGGGATAGGGACAGAGCCCGATACAGAGGCAGAGACAGAGACATAGACACAGACAGAGACAGAGGCGCA
>CAMAOD020000227.1:0-23270 GCA_945859595.2 Megachile willughbiella | reverse complement strand
ATAAAAATAAGAGTTATAGTGATAATAATAATAGAAATAAGGATAAAAATAAGAGTTATTACGATAACAATAATAGAAATAAGGATGAAAATAAGAGTATTACATAATAAAAATAGGAATGTGGCTGAAAGTAATAGTTATAATGATAATAATAACAGAAATAAGGATAAAAATAAGAGTTATTACGATAATAATAATAGTTATAAGGATAAAAATAGGAGTTATTACGATAATAATAATAGAAATGAGGATAAGAATAATAGTTATTACGATAATAATAATAGTAATAAGGTTAAAAGTAGGAGTTGTTACGATAATAATAATAGTTATAAGGATAAAAATAGGAGTTATTACGATAATAATAATAGTAATAAGGATAAAAGTAAGAGTTATTACGATGATAAAATAGGAATAAGGACAAAAATAAGAGTTATAACGATAATAATAATAGTTATAAGGACGAACATAGGAGTTATTACGATAATAATAATAGAAATAAGGATAAGAATAAGAGTTAATACGATGATAAAATAGGAATAAGGACAAAAATAAGAGTTAATACGATAATAATAATAGTTATAAGGATAAAAATAAGAGTTATTACGATAACAATAATAGAAATAAGGATGAAAATAAGAGTTATTACATAATAAAAATAGGAATATGCCTGAAAGTAATAGTTATAGTGATAATAATAACAGAAATAAGGATAAAAATCAGAGTTATTACGATAATAATAATAGTAATAAGGTTAAAAGTAGGAGTTGTTACGATAATAATAATAGTTATAAGGATAAAAATAGGCGTTATTACGATAATAATAATAGTAATAAGGATAAAAGTAAGAGTTATTACGATGATAAAATAGGAATAAGGACAAAAATAAGAGTTATAACGATAATAATAATAGTAATAAGGATAAAAATAAGAGTTATTACGATAATAATAATAGTAATAAGGACAAAAATAAGAGTTAATACGATAATAATAATAGTTATAAGGATAAAAATAAGAGTTATTACGATAACAATAATAGAAATAAGGATAAAAATAAGAGTTATTACCTAATAAAAATAGGAATATGGCTGAAAGTAATAGTTATAATGACAATAATAATAGAGATAAGGATAAAAATAAGAGTTATTACGATAATAATAATAGTAATAAGGATAAAAATAAGAGTTATTACATAATAAAAATAGGAATATGCCTGAAAGTAATAGTTATAGTGATAATAATAACAGAAATAAGGATAAAAATCAGAGTTATTACGATAATAATAATAGTAATAAGGTTAAAAGTAGGAGTTGTTACGATAATAATAATAGTTATAAGGATAAAAATAGGAGTTATTACGATAATAATAATAGTAATAAGGATAAAAGTAAGAGTTATTACGATGATAAAATAGGAATAAGGACAAAAATAAGAGTTATAACGATAATAATAATAGTAATAAGGATAAAAATAAGAGTTATTACGATAATAATAATAGTAATATGGATAAAAGTAAGAGTTAATACGATGATAAAATAGGAATAAGGACAAGAATAAGAGTTATTACGATAATAATAATAGTTATAAGGATAAAAATAAAAGTTATTACGATAACAATAATAGAAATAAGGATGAAAATAAGAGTTATTACGATAATAATAATAGTAATGAGGATAAAAGTAAGAGTTAAGACGATGATAAAATAGGAATAAGTGTAACGATTCTGGAGCTACTCGCAGAAATTTTACAGCGCTCGTGAGGCAAAGAGCGGTATTTACCTACTGAACGACTCGAATCTAAAATAACTAAATTAAAGAATGTGGGATTCGTGTGGTGTGCGGTTAAGGAGTGAAATCCACAGGTCAATACCTTTCAAAAAGCAGGTTTATTCAATAAAATAGTGATGATTAACAATTAACAAAAGTAAGAAAATAAGAAACAAGAAAAATATATGCAGTATAACTAATATCAGGAATAATTAAATCAAAAGAACTAAATAAACTTTAATTGCTTACTCAATAAATTAAATAATACGCGATTCGCGAGTATATGAAGTATTTAACGGAACGCAATATTTAATTAATTATCTCGAAGTTCTATAAATTGATTTTCAGCCAAGGCTATCTCGACTACGCTTTTACAATATTAGTAAGGCTCGAAACGCAATTGTAAAATCTAACAATCTAGTACTTTGAAATCCGGCGTTATTACAAATCCTACCTAAGTCTGATTCTCTTTTTAGCTTGACTCGATTTGCTTTTACAATATTTACGAGATTGATACTTTAATTCGATTTCCTAACGCGGAGTAGTCGAGTGACAGAACAATTATTCTTTAATTAATTCAAATCCTAAGATTGACTCGATTCAAGACTCTAAAGTTTGTGAGAAAAATATATGTTTCGTCGGAACAGTTACTCTTCTTAATTTTTGGCTCGACAACTAATTGTCCATGACCCATTTGGTCAGAGCGCACATTGACACCCAAAACCAGATCGCTTAATTGGGGAGCCTGTTGTTCACTGGCTACTAGACGACCCAACGACCCAGAATCAGATGAACAGCATACGTCCAACCGGGTAGCAAATTAAAAATGACTCTAATTATAAAATCGTAATTACTCGACCGCCACCCAAAAGATACGGGTTTCAGACACCAAGCTGCTCGAAATGGGGAACGAGGGCCCAGAGCAAAGCTCCGAGAGTCTGACGGCGCGTTTAGTAATTCGACAAAAATTATAATTTGTATCGGGAGTAGCTGAGAGCTCTCATTTGATATCTCAACCTTTCTTGGCGCTGAGCATAGCACTCTCCTGACGGAGTTTCGGAGACAAGACCGTTTGAATGGGGAGCCCGCGTCAGCTAGCTACTAAACGACCCAACGATCAAGTATCCGAATGGCATCTACTCGCTCTTCCAATCAAGAGTTAAGAATCGTTTCGGCTCTTGTCCAGCGAAAACTGTTCCGAATAATGTTTGGCTAATGCTTCTAACTAGCTTGACTTCGAAAATTGTTCTGCTGCTTAGGCCGGTTTCGCTCGGCCTTATATACTCGAGTTTATCACCTTTCCGAGAATATGACGTATATGATTGTACGTACAATTTACATATAATTCTTAATTAAACGTTAATTAACAAAGTAAATGATTTTCCAATATTACCAATAGTGTTTTCTGAAGGGTAGTTATTGTTTTTAATACAAAAATAATTAATTAATAGTATATTAACGGAAAACATATTTTCTGTCCTTTCCTACATTTTACGCACGTACTCCCATAAGGAGCTGAACTATATGCTGAAGCATACGATACGCCGGAATATTCCATAGATCATGATTACGATTTATTATTTACCTGAGTTAATAAAATAATATCTGACTTCGAGTATCGGGAATTAAACTTAACGTAAGATTAGCTAAATATATATATCGTCAGATTTGATTAATTAATGATTCTAATGACCAATAATACTATCAATTGAAATTATACATTCTGTCTTTCTTTAAAGAGATTGCGCGCTAGTTCTAAGAAATCCTGGCTAGCGCCTTGTCACGTAGCACGTAGGCATTCCGTATGAAACATTTATAATATATTATTTATTCAAATAAACTAACATCTGATTTTGATTATTAACACTTCAACTTTAACATATCATTAAATTAGCTTTTCTATGTTTGATTCAACAACTAACCTTTATATTTAACATTGTTAACGAAAAATGTATATTCTATCTTTATCTAACATATAGTGTACTCTTTCTATCTTCCTGAGTTAGAATCGCAGCGCGTGGAATATTCTATATAATATACTATTTATTTAAACAAACGAAATGATACCTGAATTCGAGAATTAGTAATTGAACCCAATATTTGATCGCTTAACTTACATGTTTGTTGGACATAATAATTATTTATAACATAATATCTGCAAATAGAAAAATATATCTATATACATGTTACCGACAGTTCAACTAAAATTTGATGGTAATCGGTATGTCTAATGTCGCGGTCGGTAATAAACGAAGAATAAGAGAATACGATCGGTAATGTAAAACTAATGGTATTGTGAAGACGAAAATAAGATAGTTATTGAGATTTTTCCTAGAAGATACAAAAAAAAGAAAAATATTCCTCAGGAATGTTACACTTCCCCCCTTACTTGTGTCTCTCGTCCTCGAGAGACTGTTGTCCTGATGGGATGTTTTGGTGATATAGCTATTGCAGCGCGTTCCTCTTCATTATTCCTGGGCAAATTTATGCCTTTTTCCAAATAGCCATAATTATTTCCATTATTCTCGCCTCGGGTCTTGTTGACTTCCTACTTGTTTAATATAGCGGCGTAGCGTGTTATTACTGTTAGCGGTACGGCGCGAATTTTACTTTCTCTTTTTTTTTTCTTATTATTACTGTTGGTGGGCAATCGAATATTACATTTTAACAATAGAAAAATAGAAATTTATTTAAAAAAAAATGACTCCTTTCAAGTATACATATGTACATTTTATATGCTATTCGGGCAGCTCTCGCAATTCTATTATGACGTTGGGGGGTTCTGCCCCCATCAAAACCCCTGCACGATACGCCTCATCGTCTTCTTCGTCGTGGGCGTTTATCCGGTGCATGCATTTAGTGCATGCAATCGCTGGTCGTACAGTGCTTAATTCCCTTTGGCAGCGGAGGCAGTTGGTCTGCTGCTGGACCTCATCGCACTTAATATAATGGTGTGTTCCTGTATATATATACATATATATATATATATATTTTTTTACTTTATTATTATATAGAAAAAGAGGTCCCCTTTATATGGGGTTTTCGTTAATAAAATTTTATAATTCTTGCCTGCGTGCCACCAGTCGGTCCTGACTTCCGGAACTGCGTCTAGGGCGCATAACACGCAAACCCTGCCCAATCTTGAATTATATTTATATGCGAACGAGATCGCTTGGTCTCGTACGCACAATGCGCTCGTAATAATTTGGCTCGTAATAATTTGGGCGTGGTCCCTCATCTTCGGGTATGGTGGTTCTTTGCTTCGAGGTCCGTGTTCCTTGAAAGTTCTACGGTTAATGAGCAGGCAGGGTAGTTTGAATCTTCATCCCTTCTCAATTTGCGCGTTCACCTCGTGATCGATTCTTGATCTGCAATTGGTAGATAGGCTCGCTTGATACGATCCTTATGTACTATTCTTTTCCTGTTCCTGCCAGCTACTTGTAATTCTATGTTATTGTTGTCTATGGTTCTAATAATTTTGAAAGGGCCTGAGTATTCCTTCTCAAGTTTATTTTTCCGCGGCGGATTCAAAAGGAATACGTCTTCGCCGGTCTCGTAGTGTTTCGGTCGAATTTTCCTGTCACAGTAGTACTTTTGTCGGTGCTTAGATTGTTTAAGATTATTTCTGGCGGTGTTCCGAATATTGTGTAATGTAGAAATGAGTCTGTCAACGTAGTCAGGATACGTGGGGATGCTTTCTTCAGTTGGAAAGTGCGACGGTTGCCGGGCTTTTCTTCCAAATACAAGTTCGTGCGGAGTAAATTTTGTGCCTTCGTGGATGCTGGTATTGTATGAAAACATAGCTTGTGGTAGCCATTCGTCCCATTGTTTTCGTTGCGTAAGAAAATGTTTTAAATATTCTATTAATATTTGATGACTTCTCTCCAGGGATCCATTAGACTGCGGGTGAAAAGAGGATGTCCTATATGTCTGGATGTGAAAAATTTTTGCTAATTTCTTCATCAGGGCACTCATAAAGCATGCCCCCTGGTCAGTTAAGATTGCCTTGGGACTTCCAAATTTACAGATGAAGTGTTCAGTGAATGTCTTTGCGACTTCTTCAGCGGTTATTGATGCTATTGGTGCTGCTATGGAATATTTAGTTAAATTATCCTGTATTGTTAGTATATAGCTGTACCCCTTGGATGTTAGAGGTAATGGCCCCAGAATATCTAATGATACTTTATCAAATGCATCTATGGGGGTGTCGGTGATTACCATGGGCTCTTTGTTTTTAATCCTTACTAATTTATTTCGTTGGCAATCTATGCAGGTCTTGACGTACTCGGAGATGTCTCTCTTCATATTTTTCCAGTAGTAGTTATCCCTTATACGATGGTAAGTTTTTCGTATTCCTTTATGTCCTCCCGTTGGAGTCATATGGTTTTCTTTAATAATGGGAATTCTATCCTCAAATAGCGGAGTTTTAATATCTCCAGTGCAGAGTGTAACTTGGATAGGTGTATCGGCGAAGACTATGTACAATATTTTCCTAATAATTTTAACATCTGGTAAGCTGATATCATTAATATTATTTTCTTGGAGTAGCAACGCAAGGTTTCTTAATGTGTGTGGTAAATCTTCTTTCGATGTAATCGTGATTCCAAATATCCATTGTTTCTTTAATTTAATTCGTGTTATTTCCTTTTCAGGTTGTGGTCTAATTTTCTTCTTTCTGATTAATATTCCTGACTCAGGGTCAAGAGGAGTCCCCTGTGAGTCCCAGAATACTGCTACTGGTCCTTTCCTTGTCCAAAGATGGTCTTTTACTTCAATTATGGAGCTTACTATTTCTTCATTTATTATCTCAGGTCTTCCAGGTTTACTTATAGTGAGTTCTCCATTTTCCCTTTTAATTTTTATAGGAGTTACTGGTCCGGATTTTGCAGGAGTGTAATCAGGAATTTTTAATTTTTCAGGTTTATAGGGAGGAGATTTTTCCTTTTGGGATTCTGAGGAGGAGGAGGAGGGATCGGCGTTAATTTTCGGAGGATCTCTGAACATGTGTTTCGGGATTATGGTTTCCTCATCTAATTCTTCGATTTCATCTCCAATAACTATCGGATCGTTTTTCCGTAATATTAATGGTGGCGGAGTCTTCCTCTTAAATTCTGAGGGTGGTTGATGGATTTGTACTTCGATTTTCCTTTCGTTTCCTTCATTTATTCTTGGGGTAATGGTTTCTTCATCTGAGTCGTCCGTGTCGTAGTAATTTGACTCGTCGGAGCTTATTTCCGTCTGTTTTATTTTTCTTCTTCGTTTATTCGGTAATGAGTCTGAATTTTTGTCCTCTCGTGGACGAGTAGGATACTGATGATGCGTTTTCTTCTTCTTTTTCTCCCTTGAACTAGTAGTAGTAGTAGTAGACTCTCGCGGTCGAGTAGTATGCTGGTGCCATTCTTTCTTCTTTTTGAGTTTCCCTTTGGTATCAGAACTTGTTGTCGATGATCGAGGCCTTTTTGAGTTTACAGGTAATATGGTTGTTTGAACTGGATTACGGGATAGCGCATCCGTATTGGCGTTCAAACTCCCTGACTTGTATTTGATCTCATAGTCGTATTCGCTAAGCTTAATTCGCCAGCGTAACAACCTCGATGTAGGATCTGCGACACTGTTCAGCCAGACTAAAGGCTTATGATCCGTTATGAGGAAAAATTTTCTTCCGTAAATGTATGGGCGGAAATGGTGTACTGCGTATACGATGGCAAGTAGTTCTCGCTCAGTCGTGGAGTACCTGGTTTCAGCGGGATTCAGGACTCTTGAGGCGTAAGAGATTGGCCGGTCCTTTCCTATTTCACCTTGGCTGAGAATGGCTCCAATTGCTGTCCCTGATGCATCGGTTGTAATATTAAAAGTTTTAGAGAAATCTGGATGCATTAAGATTGGCTCTTTACATAAACTTTCCCTAAGGATAGTAAAGGCTTCTTGTTGGGAATTAGTCCATTCAAATTTCCGCTCCTTTTTGGTTAAGTCTGACAGTGGCTTGGCTATTTTAGAAAAATCCTTGATGAATCTTCGATAGTAGCCGCAAAGTCCTAAGAACTGTCTTACATTTTTTACGGTCTCCGGTACAGGGAATTTCTCAACTGCTTCAATCTTCTTTGGATCTGGCTTTACCCCGTTCTCGTCGATGATATGGCCCAAGTATGTTACTTCCTTCTTTAGAAATTCGCATTTGTCAGGCTGCAGACTGAGGTTTGCGTCTCTTAATTTCTCCATTAACTTATCGAACTTGACTTCGTGTTCTTGTAGTGAACTGGCGTAGATTACAATATCATCTAGATACACGAATACTTCGATCCCTTGTAGTCCAGATAACACGTTGTCCATTAGCCTCTGGAAGGTAGCTGGCGCGTTCTTTAGTCCGAACGGCATTCTATTGAATTCATAATGTCCATAGGGTGTAGAAAACGCAGTCTTGGCTTTATCGTCAGGATGCATCGGTATTTGATGGAAGCCCGATTTTAAATCAAAAATGGAAAAGTATTTGGCACTTCCCAATTGGTCCAATATGTCAGTAATGTTGGGAAGAGGATAAGCATCTCCAATAGTCTTTTCATTTAAACGTCTAAAATCTATTACCAGTCTCCATTTCTTTTTACCTTGTGAATCTTCTTTTTTCGGAACAATCCATAAAGGGGAGTTATATGGCGATGTCGATTGCTCAATGATTCCTTTTTGAAGGAGTTCGTCTATTTGTCTGTTGATTTCTTCTTTGTGAACTTGTGGATAGCGGTATTGTTTGACATTAATGGGTACATCATCGGTAGTAATGATTCGATGATGTACTTTATTTGTAGCTTCTAAATTTTCTCCTGGTAAACTAAATCTGTCCGCGTGTTTTCTAATTAAGTTTTCAACATTCGATTTTTCTTCAGAATTTAAATGATCCAAACGTAATAAATTAAATAATTGTTGTACCCTTGGTGTGTCTTGAGATTGTAAATCTTGAACAGGTGATTCTTCGAAAGGTTGCAGTTCTACTTCTGGCATGGCTATTTTTATTTCTTCGGAAGAAACGTTGATTGCATAAATGAATGCTACTCCATTTCTATTAGTTACTACAGCGTTACCAAGATGTAAATTTGGATTAATGTTTAATTTTGGAATGTAACCGGTTTTAATATTTGTGTTTAAAATTTTAATTGGTATTACGTCTCGTTCTCTAGCTTTTATATGAATTATTGGCTCTTCGAATGGTATTGTAAAGTCTTCAGTGATTACTACGGATTTAGGATAATTAATTATTGCTCCGGTATTTTGAAAAAATTCGTTCCCAAGGATCCCGTCCTGTTCTATTGGCAAGTTTTCGGCTATGTGTAGAATTGTCTCTGTGTTGAAAATCTTCAATTTGATGTACCCTGTCGTTGAAATTTTACCCTTAGTAATTCCGCTTAATTGTAGGCAGAAGTCCGTATAGATGTGAGCAGGATGTAATAAAGAGGATTTTTTAATTAAATTGAGGTCTGACCCCGTGTCTATCATGAAACGAGCTGTCCCTGATTCAAAATTTTTGCTTCTCACTACTATACTTGGAGGTTTCTTAATAATTTTTGTAGGTACTATGAGATTAGTGGTGCTACATACCTGCCCGTTTTTCCTATCTTCGTACGCTTTCTTTCGGCATTGTTCTATTGTATGCCCGATATTTTTACAAAATGAGCAAGTAGGTGGAGGAGGCTTGGCTATTGGAGGCCGTCTGAGAATATTTTGATTAACTACTTGGCTATTTGGATTTGGGGCTCTATGCTGCGGTCCCGGTAGTTCTTGGTTAATTTCTCTCCAGGGTCTTCGGTACTGGTTTATATTTCGGCATTCTTGAGTTCTATGCCCTAAACGCTGGCAGTTTTGACAAAACCTTTGCTGCCACTGTACCCTAGCCGTTTGCTGAGTCCCTGACATATAGTTTGGACGCCTATGATTGATTTCGCGGGAATAATCCTCGGCCAATTTCAATCGGAATTGACTCTCTCTAAATTCTGCCTCTGCTAGAATGGTTGCGCTGATCGCGTCGTCTAAATATATGTAATCGTGGCTTCGCAGTCTACTATATATTTCTGGTCTTAACCCCGTTAAAAATGTTCTAGTCGCGTTATTTTCCGCTGTTTTATTATATTGGTGAGCTAGGCTTGGCTGTTCTAATTCATTGCAATTTTTAATTTGTAAGAGGAGACTAGAAACGCGGCTACCGTAATCTACGACGGCTTCGTTTGGCATTTGTGCCATTTTAGATAAATCTCCGTATAACTGATATGACGTGTATAAAGGGGCGAATCGTGATTTTAAAACTGAAATTAACTCGTCTATACTATTATATTCGCCGCTTGAAATTACTCTGGACGCCTGACCGAATAATTTATTTTTAATTAATTGTACTAGACCGTACTCGGCATGCGGTGAAATGATACTCCTAGCATTTAGACAGTTTTTCGCGAATTGGCATAAAGGGATATTATGGCCGTCGAAAGGAGGCACTATATCCGCAGCATCCCGTATACTAATTTGATGAGATGAGCGGGAAGCGCTCTCGATTGGAATTTCTACTTCGTCTTGCATCGTGAATTTCTAAATTTATCCTAATATAACTAGTTAATAGATGTATGTATTATTAATTCTATTTATTAATTAATTAGAAAATTTTTTTTTCCTTTTTATATTTTTTCTATATATATGATTTACGTATGTCTATACTCTAATTCTAGAAATGAATGGTCTTGACCTCCGCAGAGAAAAGTTCTCTTTACCACACAGGGGATCAGTGCGCGTATCTGCAGCTACGCTCAATGACCTATGCCTGCTTGAATATCCCACCGCTGTCACCAAAAATTTATTTGTTATTCTAATAACGTGTAACGATTCTGGAGCTACTCGCAGAAATTTTACAGCGCTCGTGAGGCAAAGAGCGGTATTTACCTACTGAACGACTCGAATCTAAAATAACTAAATTAAAGAATGTGGGATTCGTGTGGTGTGCGGTTAAGGAGTGAAATCCACAGGTCAATACCTTTCAAAAAGCAGGTTTATTCAATAAAATAGTGATGATTAACAATTAACAAAAGTAAGAAAATAAGAAACAAGAAAAATATATGCAGTATAACTAATATCAGGAATAATTAAATCAAAAGAACTAAATAAACTTTAATTGCTTACTCAATAAATTAAATAATACGCGATTCGCGAGTATATGAAGTATTTAACGGAACGCAATATTTAATTAATTATCTCGAAGTTCTATAAATTGATTTTCAGCCAAGGCTATCTCGACTACGCTTTTACAATATTAGTAAGGCTCGAAACGCAATTGTAAAATCTAACAATCTAGTACTTTGAAATCCGGCGTTATTACAAATCCTACCTAAGTCTGATTCTCTTTTTAGCTTGACTCGATTTGCTTTTACAATATTTACGAGATTGATACTTTAATTCGATTTCCTAACGCGGAGTAGTCGAGTGACAGAACAATTATTCTTTAATTAATTCAAATCCTAAGATTGACTCGATTCAAGACTCTAAAGTTTGTGAGAAAAATATATGTTTCGTCGGAACAGTTACTCTTCTTAATTTTTGGCTCGACAACTAATTGTCCATGACCCATTTGGTCAGAGCGCACATTGACACCCAAAACCAGATCGCTTAATTGGGGAGCCTGTTGTTCACTGGCTACTAGACGACCCAACGACCCAGAATCAGATGAACAGCATACGTCCAACCGGGTAGCAAATTAAAAATGACTCTAATTATAAAATCGTAATTACTCGACCGCCACCCAAAAGATACGGGTTTCAGACACCAAGCTGCTCGAAATGGGGAACGAGGGCCCAGAGCAAAGCTCCGAGAGTCTGACGGCGCGTTTAGTAATTCGACAAAAATTATAATTTGTATCGGGAGTAGCTGAGAGCTCTCATTTGATATCTCAACCTTTCTTGGCGCTGAGCATAGCACTCTCCTGACGGAGTTTCGGAGACAAGACCGTTTGAATGGGGAGCCCGCGTCAGCTAGCTACTAAACGACCCAACGATCAAGTATCCGAATGGCATCTACTCGCTCTTCCAATCAAGAGTTAAGAATCGTTTCGGCTCTTGTCCAGCGAAAACTGTTCCGAATAATGTTTGGCTAATGCTTCTAACTAGCTTGACTTCGAAAATTGTTCTGCTGCTTAGGCCGGTTTCGCTCGGCCTTATATACTCGAGTTTATCACCTTTCCGAGAATATGACGTATATGATTGTACGTACAATTTACATATAATTCTTAATTAAACGTTAATTAACAAAGTAAATGATTTTCCAATATTACCAATAGTGTTTTCTGAAGGGTAGTTATTGTTTTTAATACAAAAATAATTAATTAATAGTATATTAACGGAAAACATATTTTCTGTCCTTTCCTACATTTTACGCACGTACTCCCATAAGGAGCTGAACTATATGCTGAAGCATACGATACGCCGGAATATTCCATAGATCATGATTACGATTTATTATTTACCTGAGTTAATAAAATAATATCTGACTTCGAGTATCGGGAATTAAACTTAACGTAAGATTAGCTAAATATATATATCGTCAGATTTGATTAATTAATGATTCTAATGACCAATAATACTATCAATTGAAATTATACATTCTGTCTTTCTTTAAAGAGATTGCGCGCTAGTTCTAAGAAATCCTGGCTAGCGCCTTGTCACGTAGCACGTAGGCATTCCGTATGAAACATTTATAATATATTATTTATTCAAATAAACTAACATCTGATTTTGATTATTAACACTTCAACTTTAACATATCATTAAATTAGCTTTTCTATGTTTGATTCAACAACTAACCTTTATATTTAACATTGTTAACGAAAAATGTATATTCTATCTTTATCTAACATATAGTGTACTCTTTCTATCTTCCTGAGTTAGAATCGCAGCGCGTGGAATATTCTATATAATATACTATTTATTTAAACAAACGAAATGATACCTGAATTCGAGAATTAGTAATTGAACCCAATATTTGATCGCTTAACTTACATGTTTGTTGGACATAATAATTATTTATAACATAATATCTGCAAATAGAAAAATATATCTATATACATGTTACCGACAGTTCAACTAAAATTTGATGGTAATCGGTATGTCTAATGTCGCGGTCGGTAATAAACGAAGAATAAGAGAATACGATCGGTAATGTAAAACTAATGGTATTGTGAAGACGAAAATAAGATAGTTATTGAGATTTTTCCTAGAAGATACAAAAAAAAGAAAAATATTCCTCAGGAATGTTACATAAGGACAAAACTGAGAGTTATTACGATAATAATAATAGCTATAAGGATAAAAATAAGAGTTATTACGATAATAATAATAGAAATAAGGATAAAAATAAGAGTTATTACATAATAAAAATAGGAATATAGCTTAAAGTAATAGTTATAATGATAATAATAACAGAAATAAGGATAAAAATAAGAGTTATTACGATAATAATAATAGTAATAAGGACAAAAGTAAGAGTTAATACCACGATAAAATACGAATAAGGACAAAAATAAGAGTTATTACGATAATAATAATAGTAATAAGGATAAAAGTAAGAGTTAATACGATGATAAAATAGGAATAAGGACAAGAATAAGAGTTATTACGATAATAATAATAGTTATAAGGATAAAATAAGAGTTATTACGATAGTAATAATAGTTATAAGGATAAAAATAAGAGTTATTACGATAATAATAATAGAAATGAGGATAAGAATAATAGTTATTACGATAATAATAATAGTAATAAGGTTAAAAGTAGGAGTTGTTACGATAATAATAATAGTTATAAGGATAAAAATAGGAGTTATTACGATAATAATAATAGTAATAAGGATAAAAGTAAGAGTTATTACGATGATAAAATAGGAATAAGGACAAAAATAAGAGTTATAACGATAATAATAATAGTTATAAGGACGAACATAGGAGTTATTACGATAATAATAATAGAAATAAGGATAAGAATAAGAGTTAATACGATGATAAAATAGGAATAAGGACAAAAATAAGAGTTAATACGATAATAATAATAGTTATAAGGATAAAAATAAGAGTTATTACGATAACAATAATAGAAATAAGGATGAAAATAAGAGTTATTACATAATAAAAATAGGAATATGCCTGAAAGTAATAGTTATAGTGATAATAATAACAGAAATAAGGATAAAAATCAGAGTTATTACGATAATAATAATAGTAATAAGGTTAAAAGTAGGAGTTGTTACGATAATAATAATAGTTATAAGGATAAAAATAGGCGTTATTACGATAATAATAATAGTAATAAGGATAAAAGTAAGAGTTATTACGATGATAAAATAGGAATAAGGACAAAAATAAGAGTTATAACGATAATAATAATAGTAATAAGGATAAAAATAAGAGTTATTACGATAATAATAATAGTAATAAGGACAAAAATAAGAGTTAATACGATAATAATAATAGTTATAAGGATAAAAATAAGAGTTATTACGATAACAATAATAGAAATAAGGATAAAAATAAGAGTTATTACCTAATAAAAATAGGAATATGGCTGAAAGTAATAGTTATAATGACAATAATAATAGAGATAAGGATAAAAATAAGAGTTATTACGATAATAATAATAGTAATAAGGATAAAAATAAGAGTTATTACATAATAAAAATAGGAATATGCCTGAAAGTAATAGTTATAGTGATAATAATAACAGAAATAAGGATAAAAATCAGAGTTATTACGATAATAATAATAGTAATAAGGTTAAAAGTAGGAGTTGTTACGATAATAATAATAGTTATAAGGATAAAAATAGGAGTTATTACGATAATAATAATAGTAATAAGGATAAAAGTAAGAGTTATTACGATGATAAAATAGGAATAAGGACAAAAATAAGAGTTATAACGATAATAATAATAGTAATAAGGATAAAAATAAGAGTTATTACGATAATAATAATAGTAATATGGATAAAAGTAAGAGTTAATACGATGATAAAATAGGAATAAGGACAAGAATAAGAGTTATTACGATAATAATAATAGTTATAAGGATAAAAATAAAAGTTATTACGATAACAATAATAGAAATAAGGATGAAAATAAGAGTTATTACGATAATAATAATAGTAATGAGGATAAAAGTAAGAGTTAAGACGATGATAAAATAGGAATAAGGACAAAACTGAGAGTTATTACGATAATAATAATAGCTATAAGGATAAAAATAAGAGTTATTACGATAATAATAATAGAAATAAGGATAAAAATAAGAGTTATTACATAATAAAAATAGGAATATAGCTTAAAGTAATAGTTATAATGATAATAATAACAGAAATAAGGATAAAAATAAGAGTTATTACGATAATAATAATAGTAATAAGGACAAAAGTAAGAGTTAATACCACGATAAAATACGAATAAGGACAAAAATAAGAGTTATTACGATAATAATAATAGTAATAAGGATAAAAGTAAGAGTTAATACGATGATAAAATAGGAATAAGGACAAGAATAAGAGTTATTACGATAATAATAATAGTTATAAGGATAAAAATAAGAGTTATTACGATAATAATAATAGTAATATGGATAAAAGTAAGAGTTAATACGATGATAAAATAGGAATAAGGACAAGAATAAGAGTTATTACGATAATAATAATAGTTATAAGGATAAAAATAAAAGTTATTACGATAACAATAATAGAAATAAGGATGAAAATAAGAGTTATTACGATAATAATAATAGTAATGAGGATAAAAGTAAGAGTTAAGACGATGATAAAATAGGAATAAGGACAAAACTGAGAGTTATTACGATAATAATAATAGCTATAAGGATAAAAATAAGAGTTATTACGATAATAATAATAGAAATAAGGATAAAAATAAGAGTTATTACATAATAAAAATAGGAATATAGCTTAAAGTAATAGTTATAATGATAATAATAACAGAAATAAGGATAAAAATAAGAGTTATTACGATAATAATAATAGTAATAAGGACAAAAGTAAGAGTTAATACCACGATAAAATACGAATAAGGACAAAAATAAGAGTTATTACGATAATAATAATAGTAATAAGGATAAAAGTAAGAGTTAATACGATGATAAAATAGGAATAAGGACAAGAATAAGAGTTATTACGATAATAATAATAGTTATAAGGATAAAATAAGAGTTATTACGATAGTAATAATAGTTATAAGGATAAAAATAAGAGTTATTACATAATAAAAACAGGAATATGGCTGAAAGTAATAGTTATAATGATAATAATAACAGAAATAAGGATAAAAATAAGAGTTATTACGATAATAATAATAGAAATATGGATAAAAATAGGAGCTATTACATAATAAAAATAGGAATATGGCTGAAAGTAATAGTTATAATGATAATAATAACACAAATAAGCATAAAAATAAGAGCTATTAGGATAATAATAATAGTAATGAGGACAAAAGTAAGAGTTAATACCATGAGAAAATACGAATAAGGACAAAAATAAGAGTTATTACGATAATAATAATAGTAATAAGGATAAAAGTAAGAGTTAATACGATGATAAAATAGGAATAAGGACAAGAATAAGAGTTATTACGATAATAATAATAGTTATAAGGATAAAATAAGAGTTATTACGATAGTAATAATAGTTATAAGGATAAAAATAAGAGTTACTACGATAATAATAATAGAAATAAGGATAAAAATAAGAGTTATTACATTATAAAAATAGGAATATGGCTGAAAGTAATAGTTATAATCAGAATAATAATAGTAATAAGGATAAAAATAAGAGTTATTACGATAATAATAATAGTTATAGGGATAAAAATAATAGTTATTACGATAATAATAATAGTAATAAGGATAAAAATAGGAGTTATTACGATAATAATAATAGAAATTCGGATAAAAATAAGAGTTATTACATAATAAAAATAGGCATATGGCTGAAAGTAATAGATATAATCACAATAATAATAGAAATAAGGATAAAAATAAGAGTTATTACATAAAAAGAATAGGAATAGGGCTGAAAATGATAGTTATAACGATAATAATAAGAGTAATAAGGATAAATAATAGTTATAAAAATAATAGTTATTACGATAATAATAATAGTAATAAGGATAAAAATAGGAGTTATTACGATAATAATAATAGAAATTCGGATAAAAATAAGAGTTATTACATAATAAAAATAGGCATATGGCTGAAAGTAATAGATATAATCACAATAATAATAGAAATAAGGATAAAAATAAGAGTTATAACATAATAAGAATAGGAATAGGGCTGAAAATAATAGTTATAACGATAATAATAATAGTAATAAAGATAAATAATAGTTATAAAAATAATAGTTATTACGATAGTAATAATAGAAATAAGGATAAAAATAAGAGTTATTACATAATAAAAATAGGAATATGGCTGAAAGTAATAGTTATAATGATAATAATAACAGAAATAAGGATAAAAGTAAGAGTTATTACGATAATCATAATAGTTATAAGGATAAAAATAAGAGCTATTACGAAAACAATATTAGAAATAAGGATAAAAATAAGAGTTATTACCTATTAAAAATAGGAATATTGCTGAAAGTAATAGTTATAATGACAATAATAATAGAAATACGGATAAAAATAAGAGATATTACATAATAATAATAGTAATAAGGATAAAAATAAGAGTTATTACGATAATAATAATAGTAATAAGGATAAAAGTAAGAGATAATACGATGATAAAATAGGAATAAGGACAAAAATAAGAGTTAATACGATAATAATAATAGTTATAAGGATAAAAATAAGAGTTATTACGATAACAATAATAGAAATAAGGATAAAAATAAGAGTCATTACATAATAAAAATAGGAATGTGGCTGAAAGTAATAGTTATAATGATAATAATAACAGAAATAAGGATAAAAATAAGAGTTATTACGATAATAATAATAGTAATAAGGATAAAAATAAGAGTTATAATGATAATAATAATAGAAATAAGGATAAAAATAAGAGTTATTACGATAATAATAATAGTTATAAGGATAAAAATAAGAGTTATTACGATAATATGAATAGAAATAAGGATACAAATAAGAGTTATTACATAATAAAAATAGGAATATGGTTGAAAGTAATAGTTATAATGACAATAATAATAGAAATAAGGATAAAAATAAGAGTTATTACATAAAAAAATAGGAATGTGGCTGAAAGTAATAGTTATAATGATAATAATAACAGTAATAAGGATAAAAATAAGAGTTATTACGATAATAATAATTGTAAACAGGATAAAAATAAGAGTTATAGTGATAATAATAATAGAAATAAGGATAAAAATAAGAGTTATTACGATAACAATAATAGAAATAAGGATAAAAATAAGAGTCATTACATAATAAAAATAGGAATGTGGCTGAAAGTAATAGTTATAATGATAATAATAACAGAAATAAGGATAAAAATAAGAGTTATTACGATAATAATAATAGTAATAAGGATAAAAATAAGAGTTATAATGATAATGATAATAGAAATAAGGATAAAAATAAGAGTTATTACGATAATCATAATAGTTATAAGGATAAAAATAAGAGTTAATACGATAATAATAATAGTTATAAGGATAAAAATAAGAGTTATTACGATAACAATAATAGAAATAAGGATGAAAATAAGAGTATTACATAATAAAAATAGGAATGTGGCTGAAAGTAATAGTTATAATGATAATAATAACAGAAATAAGGATAAAAATAAGAGCTATTACGAAAACAATATTAGAAATAAGGATAAAAATAAGAGTTATTACCTATTAAAAATAGGAATATTGCTGAAAGTAATAATTATAATGACAATAATAATAGAAATACGGATAAAAATAAGAGATATTACATAATAATAATAGTAATAAGGATAAAAATAAGAGTTATTACGATAATAATAATAGTAATAAGGATAAAAGTAAGAGATAATACGATGATAAAATAGGAATAAGGACAAAAATAAGAGTTAATACGATAATAATAATAGTTATAAGGATAAAAATAAGAGTTATTACGATAACAATAATAGAAATAAGGATAAAAATAAGAGTCATTACATAATAAAAATAGGAATGTGGCTGAAAGTAATAGTTATAATGATAATAATAACAGAAATAAGGATAAAAATAAGAGTTATTACATAATAAAAATAGGAATGTGGCTGAAAGTAATAGTTATAATGATAATAATAACAGAAATAAGGATAAAAATAAGAGTTATTACGATAATAATAATAGTAATAAGGATAAAAATAAGAGTTATAATGATAATAATAATAGAAATAAGGATAAAAATAAGAGTTATTACGATAATAATAATAGTTATAAGGATAAAAATAAGAGTTATTACGATAATATGAATAGAAATAAGGATACAAATAAGAGTTATTACATAATAAAAATAGGAATATGGTTGAAAGTAATAGTTATAATGACAATAATAATAGAAATAAGGATAAAAATAAGAGTTATTACATAAAAAAATAGGAATGTGGCTGAAAGTAATAGTTATAATGATAATAATAATAGTAATAAGGATAAAAGTAAGAGATAATACGATGATAAAATAGTAATAAGGATAAAAATAAGAGTTATTACGATAAAAATAATAGTAATAAGGACAAAAATAAGAGTTAATACGATAATAATAATAGAAATAAGGATAAAAGTAAGAGATAATACGATGATAAAATAGTAATAAGGATAAAAATAAGAGTTATTACGATAATAATAATAGTAATAAGGATAAAAATAAGAGTTACTACGATAATAATAATAGTAATAAGGACAAAAATAAGAGTTAATACGATGATAAAATAGGAATAAGGACAAGAATAAGAGTTATTACGATAATAATAATAGTTATAAGGACGAAAATAGGAGTTATTACGATAATAATAATAGAAATAAGGATAAGAATAAGAGTTAATACGATGATAAAATAGGAATAAGGACAAAAATAAGAGTTAATACGATAATAATAATAGTTATAAGGATAAAAATAAGAGTTATTACGATAACAATAATAGAAATAAGGATGAAAATAAGAGTATTACATAATAAAAATAGGAATGTGGCTGAAAGTAATAGTTATAATGATAATAATAACAGAAATAAGGATAAAAATAAGAGCTATTACGGTAACAATAATAGAAATAAGGATGAAAATAAGAGTATTACATAATAAAAATAGGAATGTGGCTGAAAGTAATAGTTATAATGATAATAATAACAGAAATAAGGATAAAAATAAGAGCTATTACGATAACAATATTAGAAATAAAGATAAAAATAAGAGTCATTACATAATAAAAATAGGAATGTGGCTGAAAGTAATAGTTATAATGATAATAATAACAGAAATAAGGATAAAAATAAGAGTTATTACGATAATAATAATAGTTATAAGGATAAAAATAGGAGTTATTACGATAATAATAATAGAAATGAGGATAAGAATAATAGTTATTACGATGATAAAATAGGAATAAGGACAAAAATAAGAGTTATTACGATAATAATAATAGAAATAAGGATAAGAATAAGAGTTAATACGATGATAAAATAGGAATAAGGACAAAAATAAGAGTTAATACGATAATAATAATAGTTATAAGGATAAAAATAAGAGTTATTACGATAACAATAATAGAAATAAGGATGAAAATAAGAGTATTACATAATAAAAATAGAAATGTGGCTGAAAGTAATAGTTATAATGATAATAATAACAGAAATAAGGATAAAAATAAGAGCTATTACGATAACAATATTAGAAATAAGGATAAAAATAAGAGTTATTACCTATTAAAAATAGGAATATTGCTGAAAGTAATAGTTATAATGACAATAATAATAGAAATAAGGATAAAAATAAGAGTTATTACATAATAATAATAGTAATAAGGATAAAAATAAGAGTTATTACGATAATAATAATAGTAATAAGGATAAAAGTAAGAGATAATACGATGATAAAATAGTAATAAGGATAAAAATAAGAGTTATTACGATAAAAATAATAGTAATAAGGACAAAAATAAGAGTTAATACGATAATAATAATAGAAATAAGGATAAAAGTAAGAGATAATACGATGATAAAATAGTAATAAGGATAAAAATAAGAGTTATTACGATAATAATAATAGTAATAAGGATAAAAATAAGAGTTATAATGATAATAATAATAGAAATAAGGATAAAAATAAGAGTTATTACGATAATAATAATAGTTATAAGGATAAAAATAGGAGATATTACGATAATAATAATAGAAATGAGGATAAGAATAATAGTTATTACGATGATAAAATAGGAATAAGGACAAAAATAAGAGTTAATACGATAATAATAATAGTTATAAGGACAAAAATAAGAGTTATTACGATAACAATAATAGAAATAAGGATGAAAATAAGAGTATTACATAATAAAAATAGAAATGTGGCTGAAAGTAATAGTTATAATGATAATAATAACAGAAATAAGGATAAAAATAAGAGCTATTACGGTAACAATAATAGAAATAAGGATGAAAATAAGAGTATTACATAATAAAAATAGGAATGTGGCTGAAAGTAATAGTTATAATGATAATAATAACAGAAATAAGGATAAAAATAAGAGCTATTACGATAACAATATTAGAAATAAAGATAAAAATAAGAGTCATTACATAATAAAAATAGGAATGTGGCTGAAAGTAATAGTTATAATGATAATAATAACAGAAATAAGGATAAAAATAAGAGTTATTACGATAATAATAATAGTTATAAGGATAAAAATAGGAGTTATTACGATAATAATAATAGAAATGAGGATAAGAATAATAGTTATTACGATGATAAAATAGGAATAAGGACAAAAATAAGAGTTATTACGATAATAATAATAGAAATAAGGATAAGAATAAGAGTTAATACGATGATAAAATAGGAATAAGGACAAAAATAAGAGTTAATACGATAATAATAATAGTTATAAGGATAAAAATAAGAGTTATTACGATAACAATAATAGAAATAAGGATGAAAATAAGAGTATTACATAATAAAAATAGAAATGTGGCTGAAAGTAATAGTTATAATGATAATAATAACAGAAATAAGGATAAAAATAAGAGCTATTACGATAACAATATTAGAAATAAGGATAAAAATAAGAGTTATTACCTATTAAAAATAGGAATATTGCTGAAAGTAATAGTTATAATGACAATAATAATAGAAATAAGGATAAAAATAAGAGTTATTACATAATAATAATAGTAATAAGGATAAAAATAAGAGTTATTACGATAATAATAATAGTAATAAGGATAAAAGTAAGAGATAATACGATGATAAAATAGTAATAAGGATAAAAATAAGAGTTATTACGATAAAAATAATAGTAATAAGGACAAAAATAAGAGTTAATACGATAATAATAATAGAAATAAGGATAAAAGTAAGAGATAATACGATGATAAAATAGTAATAAGGATAAAAATAAGAGTTATTACGATAAAAATAATAGTAATAAGGACAAAAATAAGAGTTAATACGATAATAATAATAGAAATAAGGATAAAAGTAAGAGATAATACGATGATAAAATAGTAATAAGGATAAAAATAAGAGTTATTACGATAATAATAATAGTAATAAGGATAAAAATAAGAGTTATAATGATAATAATAATAGAAATAAGGATAAAAATAAGAGTTATTACGATAATAATAATAGTTATAAGGATAAAAATAGGAGATATTACGATAATAATAATAGAAATGAGGATAAGAATAATAGTTATTACGATGATAAAATAGGAATAAGGACAAAAATAAGAGTTATTACGATAATAATAATAGTTATAAGGACGAAAATAGGAGTTATTACGATAATAATAATAGAAATAAGGATAAGAATAAGAGTTAATACCATGATAAAATAGGAATAAGGACAAAAATAAGAGTTAATACGATAATAATAATAGTTATAAGGATAAAAATAAGAGTTATTACGATAACAATAATAGAAATAAGGATGAAAATAAGAGTATTACATAATAAAAATAGGAATGTGGCTGAAAGTAATAGTTATAATGATAATAATAACAGAAATAAGGATAAAAATAAGAGTTATTACGATAACAATAATAGAAATAAGGATGAAAATAAGAGTATTACATAATAAAAATAGAAATGTGGCTGAAAGTAATAGGTATAATGATAATAATAACAGAAATAAGGATAAAAATAAGAGCTATTACGATAACAATATTAGAAATAAGGATAAAAATAAGAGTTATTACCTATTAAAAATAGGAATATTGCTGAAAGTAATAGTTATAATGACAATAATAATAGAAATAAGGATAAAAATAAGAGTTATTACATAATAATAATAGTAATAAGG
>CAMAOD020000226.1:0-32587 GCA_945859595.2 Megachile willughbiella | reverse complement strand
TCCTATTTTTATTATGTAATAACTCTTATTTTTATCCTTATTACTACTATTATTGTCGTAATAACTTTTATTTTTATCCTTATTCCTATTTTCATTATCGTATTAACTCTTACTTTTATCCTTATTACTATTATTATTATCGTAATATCTCTTATTTTTTATCCTTATTCCTATTTTATCATCGTATTAACTCTTACTTTTATCCTTATTACTATTATTATTATGGTAATAACTCTTATTTTTATCCTTATTTCTATTATTATTATCGTAATAACTCTTATTTTTATCCTTATTCCTATTTTTCTCATCGTATTAACTCTTACTTTTATACTTATCACTATTATTATTATCGTAATAACTCTTATTTTTATCCTTATTTCTGTTATTATTACCATTATAACTATTATTTTCAACCTTATTCCTATTTTTACTATGTAATAACTCTTATTTTTATCCTTATTACTATTGTTATTATCGTAATAACTATTATTTTGAGCCTTATCACTATTATTATTATATAAACAACTCCTATTTTTATCCTTATTCCTATTTTTATTATCGTATTAACTCTTACTTTTATCCTTATTACTATTATTAATTATCGCAATAACTCTTATTTTTATCCTTATTCCTATTTTATCATCGTATTAACTCTTACTTTTTATCCTTATTACTATTTTCTTATTATGGTAATAACTCTTATTTTTATCCTTATTTCTATTATTATTATCATTATAACCATTATTTTCAGCCTTTATTCCTATTTTTATTACGTAATAACTCTTACTTTTATCCTTATTACTATTATTATTATCGTAATAACTCTTATTTTTATCCTTATTTCTATTATTATTATCGTAATAACTATTATTTTGAGCCTTATCACTATTATTATAATATAAATAACTCTTATTTTTATCCTTATTCCTATTCTTATTATCGTAATAACTCTTATTTTTATCCTTATTTCTATTATTATTATGATTATAGCTAATACTTTCAGCCATACTCCTATTTTTTATTATGTAATAACTCTTATTTTCATCCTTATTACTATTATTATTATCGTAATAACTATTACTTTTATCCTTATTACTATTATTACTATCGTAATAACTCTTATTTTTATCCTTATTTCTATTATTATTGTCGTTATAACTTTTATTTCCAGCCTTGTTCCTATTTTTACTTTGTAATAACACTTATTCTTATCCTTATTACTATTATTATTATCGTAATAAACTATTATTTTGAGCCTTATCACTATTATTATTATATAAACAACTCTTATTTTTATCCTTATTCCTATTTTTATTATCGTATTAACTCTTACTTTTAACCTTATTACTATTATTATTATCGTAATAACCCCTTGTTTTTATCCTTATTTCTGTTATTGTTATCATTATAACCATTATTTTCAGCCTAATTCCTATTTTTATTATCTAATAACTCTTATTTTTATCCTTATTACTATTATTATTATCGTAATAACTCTTATTTTTATCCTTATTTCTATTATTATTATCGTAATAACTTTTATTTTTATCTTTATTTCTATTATTATTATGATTAAAACTATTATTTTCAGCCATACTCCTATTTTTATTATGTAATAACTCTTATTTTTATCCTTATTTCAATTATTATTTTCGTAATAACTCTTCTTTTTATCCTTATAACTATTATTATTATCTTAATAACTCTTATTTTTGTCCTTATTCCTGTTTTATCATCGTATTAACTCTTACTTTTATCCTTATTACTATTATTATTATCGTAATAACTCTTATTTTTATCCTTATTTCTATTATTATTATCATTATAACCATTATTTTCAGCCTTATTTCTATTATTATTATCGTAATACCTCTTATTTTTATCCTTATTCCTATTTTTCTCATCGTATTAACTCTTACTTTTATACTTATCACTATTATTATTATCGTAATAACTCTTATTTTTATCCTTATTACTATTATTATTATCGTAATAACACTTATTTTTATCCTTATTTCTATTATTATTATCATTATAACCATTATTTTCAGCCTTATTCCTATTTTTATTATGTAATAACTATTATTTTTATCCTTATTACTACTATTATTATTGTAATAACTCTTATTTTTATCCTTATTCCTATTTTCATTATCGTATTAACTCTTACTTTTATCCTTATTACTATTATTATTATCGTAATAACTCTTATTTTTATCCTTATTCCTATTTTATCATCGTATTAACTCTTACTTTTATCCTTATTACTATTATTATTATGGTAATAACTCTTATTTTTATCCTTATTTCTATTATTATTATCATTATAACCATTATTTTCAGCCTTATTCCTATTTTTATTATGTAATAACTCTTATTTTTATCCTTGTTACTATTATTATTGTCGTAATAACTCTTATTTTTATCCTTATTCCTATATTCATTATCGTATTAACTCTTACTTTTATCCTTATTACTATTATTATTATCGTAATAACTCTTATTTTTATCCTTATTTCTATTATTATTATCGTAATAACACTTATTTTTATCCTTATTACTATTATTATTATCGTAATAACTCTTATTTTTATCCTTATTTCTATTATTATTATCGTAATAACTATTATTTTGAGCCTTATTTCTATCATTATTGTCATAATAACTATTACTTTCAGCCATATTCCTATTTTTATTATCGTAATAACTCTTATTTTTGTCCTTATTCCTATTTTATCGTCGTATTAACTCTTACTTTTATCCTTATTACTATTATTATTATCGTAATAACTCTTATTTTTATCCTTATTCCTATTTTCATTATCGTATTAACTCTTACTTTTATCCTTATTACTATTATTATTATCGCAATAACTCTTATTTTTATACTTATCACTATTATTATTATCGTAATAACTCTTATTTTTATCCTTATTCCCATTTTTATTATCGTATTAACTCTTACTTTTATCCTTATTGCTATTATTATTATCGTAGTAACTCTTATTTTTATCCATATTTCTATTATTATTGTCATTGTAACTATTATTTTCAGCCATATTCCTATTTTTATTATGTAATAACTCTTATTTTTATCCTTATTTCTATTATTATTATCGTAATAACTCTTATTTTTATCCTTATTCCTATTTTCATTATCGTATTAACTCTTACTTTTATCCTTATTACTATTATTATTATGGTAATAACTCTTATTTTTATCCTTATTTCTATTATTATTATCATTATAACCATTATTTTCAGCCTTATTCCTATTTTTATTATGTAATAACTCTTATTTTTATCCTTATTACTACTATTATTATCGTAATAACTTTTATTTTTATCCTTATTCCTATTTTCATTATCGTATTAACTCTTACTTTTATCCTTATTACTATTATTATTATCGTAATATCTCTTATTTTTATCCTTATTCCTATTTTATCATCGTATTAACTCTTACTTTTATCCTTATTACTATTATTATTATGGTAATAACTCTTATTTTTATCCTTATTTCTATTATTATTATCGTAATAACTCTTATTTTTATCCATATTCCTATTTTTCCCATCGTATTAACTCTTACTTTTATACTTATCACTATTATTATTATCGTAATAACTCTTATTTTTATCCTTATTTCTGTTATTATTACCATTATAACTATTATTTTCAACCTTATTCCTATTTTTACTATGTAATAACTCTTATTTTTATCCTTATTACTATTGTTATTATCGTAATAACTATTATTTTGAGCCTTATCACTATTATTATTATATAAACAACTCCTATTTTTATCCTTATTCCTATTTTTATTATCGTATTAACTCTTACTTTTATCCTTATTACTATTATTATTATCGTAATAACTCTTATTTTTATCCTTATTTCTATTATTATTATCATTATAACCATTATTTTCAGCCTTATTCCTATTTTTATTACGTAATAACTCTTACTTTTATCCTTATTACTATTATTATTATCGTAATAACTCTTATTTTTATCCTTATTTCTATTATTATTATCGTAATAACTATTATTTTGAGCCTTATCACTATTATTATAATATAAATAACTCTTATTTTTATCCTTATTCCTATTCTTATTATCGTAATAACTCTTATTTTTATCCTTATTTCTATTATTATTATGATTATAGCTAATACTTTCAGCCATACTCCTATTTTTATTATGTAATAACTCTTATTTTCATCCTTATTACTATTATTATTATCGTAATAACTATTACTTTTATCCTTATTACTATTATTACTATCGTAATAACTCTTATTTTTATCCTTATTTCTATTACTATTGTCGTTATAACTTTTATTTCCAGCCTTGTTCCTATTTTTACTTTGTAATAACACTTATTCTTATCCTTATTACTATTATTATTATCGTAATAACTATTATTTTGAGCCTTATCACTATTATTATTATATAAACAACTCTTATTTTTATCCTTATTCCTATTTTTATTATCGTATTATCTCTTACTTTTAACCTTATTACTATTATTATTATCGTAATAACTCTTGTTTTTATCCTTATTTCTGTTATTGTTATCATTATAACCATTATTTTCAGCCTTATTCCTATTTTTATTATCTAATAACTCTTATTTTTATCCTTATTACTATTATTATTATCGTAATAACACTTGTTTTTATCCTTATTTCTATTATTATTATGATTATAACTATTACTTTCTGCCACACTCCTATTTTTTATATGTAATAACTCTTATTTTCATCCTTATTTCTATTATTATTATCGTAATAACTCTTATTTTTATTCTTATTTCTATTATTGTTATCATTATAACCATTACTTTCAGCCTTATTCCTATTTTTATTATGTAATAACTCTTATTTTTATCCTTATTTCTATTATTATTATCATTATAACCATTATTTTCAGCCTTATTCCTATTTTTATTATGTAATAACTCTTATTTTTATCCTTATTACTACTATTATTATCGTAATAACTTTTATTTTTATCCTTATTCCTATTTTCATTATCGTATTAACTCTTACTTTTATCCTTATTACTATTATTATTATCGTAATATCTCTTATTTTTATCCTTATTCCTATTTTATCATCGTATTAACTCTTACTTTTATCCTTATTACTATTATTATTATGGTAATAACTCTTATTTTTATCCTTATTTCTATTATTATTATCGTAATAACTCTTATTTTTATCCATATTCCTATTTTTCTCATCGTATTAACTCTTACTTTTATACTTATCACTATTATTATTATCGTAATAACTCTTATTTTTATCCTTATTTCTGTTATTATTACCATTATAACTATTATTTTCAACCTTATTCCTATTTTTACTATGTAATAACTCTTATTTTTATCCTTATTACTATTGTTATTATCGTAATAACTATTATTTTGAGCCTTATCACTATTATTATTATATAAACAACTCCTATTTTTATCCTTATTCCTATTTTTATTATCGTATTAACTCTTACTTTTATCCTTATTACTATTATTATTATCGTAATAACTCTTATTTTTATCCTTATTCCTATTTTATCATCGTATTAACTCTTACTTTTATCCTTATTACTATTATTATTATGGTAATAACTCTTATTTTTATCCTTATTTCTATTATTATTATCATTATAACCATTATTTTCAGCCTTATTCCTATTTTTATTACGTAATAACTCTTACTTTTATCCTTATTACTATTATTATTATCGTAATAACTCTTATTTTTATCCTTATTTCTATTATTATTATCGTAATAACTATTATTTTGAGCCTTATCACTATTATTATAATATAAATAACTCTTATTTTTATCCTTATTCCTATTCTTATTATCGTAATAACTCTTATTTTTATCCTTATTTCTATTATTATTATGATTATAGCTAATACTTTCAGCCATACTCCTATTTTTATTATGTAATAACTCTTATTTTCATCCTTATTACTATTATTATTATCGTAATAACTATTACTTTTATCCTTATTACTATTATTACTATCGTAATAACTCTTATTTTTATCCTTATTTCTATTACTATTGTCGTTATAACTTTTATTTCCAGCCTTGTTCCTATTTTTACTTTGTAATAACACTTATTCTTATCCTTATTACTATTATTATTATCGTAATAACTATTATTTTGAGCCTTATCACTATTATTATTATATAAACAACTCTTATTTTTATCCTTATTCCTATTTTTATTATCGTATTATCTCTTACTTTTAACCTTATTACTATTATTATTATCGTAATAACTCTTGTTTTTATCCTTATTTCTGTTATTGTTATCATTATAACCATTATTTTCAGCCTTATTCCTATTTTTATTATCTAATAACTCTTATTTTTATCCTTATTACTATTATTATTATCGTAATAACACTTGTTTTTATCCTTATTTCTATTATTATTATGATTATAACTATTACTTTCTGCCACACTCCTATTTTTTATATGTAATAACTCTTATTTTCATCCTTATTTCTATTATTATTATCGTAATAACTCTTATTTTTATTCTTATTTCTATTATTGTTATCATTATAACCATTACTTTCAGCCTTATTCCTATTTTTATTATGTAATAACTCTTATTTTTATCCTTATTACTATTATTATTATCGTAATAACTCTTAATTTTATCCTTATTACTATTATTATTATCGTAATAACTCTTATTTTTATCCTCATTTCTATTATTATTATCGTAATAACTCCTATTATTATCCTTATATCCTTTATTATTATCGTAATAACTCTTACTTTTATCCTTATTACTATTATTATTATCGTAATAACTCTTATTTTTATCCTTATTTCTATTATTATTATCGTAATAACTATTATTTTTATCCTTATTCCTATTTTTCTCATCGTATTAACTCTTACTTTTATACTTATCACTATTATTATTATCGTAATAACTCTTATTTTTATCCTTATTTCTATTATTATTATGATTATAGCTAATACTTTCAGCCATACTCCTATTTTTATTATGTAATAACTCTTATTTTCATCCTTATTACTATTATTATTATCGTAATAACTATTACTTTTATCCTTATTACTATTATTACTATCGTAATAACTCTTATTTTTATCCTTATTTCTATTATTATTGTCGTTATAACTTTTATTTCCAGCCTTGTTCCTATTTTTACTTTGTAATAACACTTATTCTTATCCTTATTACTATTATTATTATCGTAATAACTATTATTTTGAGCCTTATCACTATTATTATTATATAAACAACTCTTATTTTTATCCTTATTCCTATTTTTATTATCGTATTAACTCTTACTTTTAACCTTATTACTATTATTATTATCGTAATAACTCTTGTTTTTATCCTTATTTCTGTTATTGTTATCATTATAACCATTATTTTCAGCCTTATTCCTATTTTTATTATCTAATAACTCTTATTTTTATCCTTATTACTATTATTATTATCGTAATAACACTTGTTTTTATCCTTATTTCTATTATTATTATGATTATAACTATTACTTTCTGCCACACTCCTATTTTTTATATGTAATAACTCTTATTTTCATCCTTATTTCTATTATTATTATCGTAATAACTCTTATTTTTATTCTTATTTCTATTATTGTTATCATTATAACCATTACTTTCAGCCTTATTCCTATTTTTATTATGTAATAACTCTTATTTTTATCCTTATTACTATTATTATTATCGTAATAACTCTTAATTTTATCCTTATTACTATTATTATTATCGTAATAACTCTTATTTTTATCCTCATTTCTATTATTATTATCGTAATAACTCCTATTATTATCCTTATATCTATTATTATTATCGTAATAACTCTTACTTTTATCCTTATTACTATTATTATTACCGTAATAACTCTTATTTTTATCCTTATTTCTATTATTATTATCGTAATAACTATTATTTTTATCCTTATTCCTATTTTTCTCATCGTATTAACTCTTACTTTTATACTTATCACTATTATTATTATCGTAATAACTCTTATTTTTATCCTTATTCCTATTTTTATTATCGTATTAACTCTTACTTTTATCCTTATTGCTATTATTATTATCGTAGTAACTCTTATTTTTATCCATATTTCTATTATTATTGTCATTGTAACTATTATTTTCAGCCTTATTCCTATTTTTATTATGTAATAACTCTTATTTTTATCCTTATTACTACTATTATTATCGTAATAACTTTTATTTTTATCCTTATTCCTATTTTCATTATCGTATTAACTCTTACTTTTATCCTTATTACTATTATTATTATCGTAATAACTCTTATTTTTATCCTTATTCCTATTTTATCATCGTATTGACTCTTACTTTTATCCTTATTACTATTATTATTATGGTAATAACTCTTATTTTTATCCTTATTTCTATTATTATTATCATTATAACCATTATTTTCAGCCTTATTCCTATTTTTATTATGTAATAACTCTTATTTTTATCCTTGTTACTATTATTATTATCGTAATAACTCTTATTTTTGTCCTTATTCCTATTTTATCATCGTATTAACTCTTACTTTTATCCTTATTACTATTATTATTATCGTAATAACTCTTATTTTTATGCTTATTTCTATTATTATTATCATTATAACCATTATTTTCAGCCTTATTCCTATTTTTATTATGTAATAACTCTTATTTTTATCCTTATTTCTATTATTATTATCGTAATAACTGTTATTTTTATCCTTATTCCTATTTTTCTCATCGTATTAACTCTTACTTTTATACATATCACTATTATTATTATCGTAATAACTCTTATTTTTATCCTTATTTCTGTTATTATTACCATTATAACTATTATTTTCAACCTTATTCCTATTTTTACTATGTAATAACTCTTATTTTTATCCTTATTACTATTATTATTATCGTAATAACTATTATTTTGAGCCTTATCACTATTATTATTATATAAACAACTCCTATTTTTATCCTTATTCCTATTTTTATTATCGTATTAACTCTTACTTTTAACCTTATTACTATTATTATTATCGTAATAACTCTTGTTTTTATCCTTATTTCTGTTATTGTTATCATTATAACCATTATTTTCAGCCTTATTCCTATTTTTATTACGTAATAACTCTTACTTTTATCCTTATTACTATTATTATTATCGTAATAACTCTTATTTTTATCCTTACTTCTATTATTATTATCGTAATAACTATTATTTTGAGCCTTATCACTATTATTATAATATAAATAACTCTTATTTTTATCCTTATTCCTATTCTTATTATCGTAATAACTCTTATTTTTATCCTTATTTCTATTATTATTATGATTATAGCTAATACTTTCAGCCATACTCCTATTTTTATTATGTAATAACTCTTATTTTCATCCTTATTACTATTATTATCATCGTAATAACTATTACTTTTATCCTTATTACTATTATTACTATTGTAATAACTCTTATTTTTATCCTTATTTCTATTATTATTGTCGTTATAACTTTTATTTCCAGCCTTGTTCCTATTTTTACTGTGTAATAACACTTATTCTTATCCTTATTTCTATTATTATTATCGTAATAACTATTATTTTGAGCCTTATCACTATTATTATTATATAAACAACTCTTATTTTTATCCTTATTCCTATTTTTATTACCGTACTATCTCTTACTTTTATCCTTATTACTATTATTATTATCGTAATAACTCTTATTTTTATGCTTATTTCTTTTATTATTATCATTATAACCATTATTTTCAGCCTTATTCCTATTTTTATTATGTAGTAACTCTTATTTTTATCCTTATTACTATTATTATTATCGTAATAACTATTATTTTGAGCCTTATCACTATTATTATAATATAAATAACTCTTATTTTCATCCTTATTCCTATTCTTATTATCGTAATAACTCTTATTTTTATCCTTATTTCTATTATTATTATGATTATAGCAAATACTTTCAGCCATACTCCTATTTTTATTATGTAATAACTCTTATTTTCATCCTTATTACTATTATTATTATCGTAATAACTATTACTTTTATCCTTATTACTATTATTACTATCGTAATAACTCTTATTTTTATCCTTATTTCTGTTATTATTATCATTATAACTATTATTTTCAACCTTATTCCTATTTTTACTATGTAATAACTCTTATTTTTATCCTTATTACTATTATTATTATCGTAATAACTATTATTTTGAGCCATATCACTATTATTATTATATAAACAACTCCTATTTTTATCCTTATTCCTATTTTTATTATCGTATTAACTCTTACTTTTATACTTATCACTATTATTATTATCGTAATAACTCTTATTTTTATCCTTATTCCTATTTTTATTACGTAATAACTCTTATTTTTATCCTTATTTCTGTTATTATTACCATTATAACTATTATTTTCAACCTTATTCCTATTTTTACTATGTAATAACTCTTATTTTTATCCTTATTACTATTATTATTATCGTAATAACTATTATTTTGAGCCTTATCACTATTATTATTATATAAACAACTCCTATTTTTATCCTTATTCCTATTTTTATTGTCGTATTAACTCTTACTTTTATCCTTATTACTATTATTATTATCGTAATAACTCTTATTTTTATCCTTATTCCTATTTTATCATCGTATTAACTCTTACTTTTATCCTTATTACTATTATTATTATGGTAATAACTCTTATTTTTATCCTTATTTCTATTATTATTATCGTAATAACTCCTATTATTATCCTTATAACTATTATTATTATCGTAATAACTCTTACTTTTATCCTTATCACTATTATTATTATCGTAATAACTCTTATTTTTATCCTTATTTCTATTATTATTATCGTAATAACTATTATTTTGAGCCTTATCACTATTATTATTATATAAACAACTCTTATTTTTATCCTTATTCCTATTTTTATTACCGTACTATCTCTTACTTTTATCCTTATTACTATTATTATTATCGTAATAACTCTTATTTTTATCCTTATTTCTATTATTATTATCATTATAACCATTATTTTCAGCCTTATTCCTATTTTTATTATGTAGTAACTCTTATTTTTATCCTTATTACTATTATTATTATCGTAATAACTATTATTTTGAGCCTTATCACTATTATTATAATATAAATAACTCTTATTTTTATCCTTATTCCTATTCTTATTATCGTAATAAATCTTATTTTTATCCTTATTTCTATTATAATTATCGTAATAACTCCGATTATTATCCTTATAACTATTATTATTATCGTAATAAATCTTATTTTTATCCTTACTTCTATTATTATTATCGTAATAACTCTTATTTTTATCCTTATTTCTATTATTATTATGATTATAGCAAATACTTTCAGCCATACTCCTATTTTTATTATGTAATAACTCTTATTTTCATCCTTATTACTATTATTATTATCGTAATAACTATTACTTTTATCCTTATTACTATTATTACTATCGTAATAACTCTTATTTTTATCCTTATTTCTGTTATTATTATCATTATAACTATTATTTTCAACCTTATTCCTATTTTTACTATGTAATAACTCTTATTTTTATCCTTATTACTATTATTATTATCGTAATAACTATTATTTTGAGCCTTATCACTATTATTATTATATAAACAACTCCTATTTTTATCCTTATTCCTATTTTTATTATCGTATTAACTCTTACTTTTATCCTTATTACTATTATTATTATCGTAATAACTCTTATTTTTATCCTTATTCCTATTTCATCATCGTATTAACTCTTACTTTTATCCTTATTACTATTATTATTATGGTAATAACTCTTATTTTTATCCTTATTTCTATTATTATTATCATTATAACCATTATTTTCAGCCTTATTCCTATTTTTATTACGTAATAACTCTTACTTTTATCCTAATTACTATTATTATTATCGTAATAACTCTTATTTTTATCCTTATTTCTATTATTATTATCGTAATAACTATTATTTTGAGCCTTATCACTATTATTATTATATAAACAACTCTTATTTTTATCCTTATTCCTATTTTTATTACCGTACTATCTCTTACTTTTATCCTTATTACTATTATTATTATCGTAATAACTCTTATTTTTATCCTTATTTCTATTATTATTATCATTATAACCATTATTTTCAGCCTTATTCCTATTTTTATTATGTAGTAACTCTTATTTTTATCCGTATTACTATTAATATTATCGTAATAACTATTATCTTGAGCCTTATCACTATTATTATAATATAAATAACTCTTATTTTTATCCTTATTCCTATTCTTATTATCGTAATAAATCTTATTTTTATCCTTATTTCTATTATAAGTATCGTAATAACTCCGATTATTATCCTTATAACTATTATTATTATCGTAATAAATCTTATTTTTATCCTTACTTCTATTATTATTATCGTAATAACTCTAATTTTTATCCTTATTTCTATTATTATTATGATTATAGCAAATACTTTCAGCCATACTCCTATTTTTATTATGTAATAACTCTTATTTTCATCCTTATTACTATTATTATTATCGTAATAACTATTACTTTTATCCTTATTACTATTATTACTATCGTAATAACTCTTATTTTTATCCTTATTTCTGTTATTATTATCATTATAACTATTATTTTCAACCTTATTCCTATTTTTACTATGTAATAACTCTTATTTTTATCCTTATTACTATTATTATTATCGTAATAACTATTATTTTGAGCCTTATCACTATTATTATTATATAAACAACTCCTATTTCTATCCTTATTCCTATTTTTATTATCGTATTAACTCTTACTTTTATCCTTATTACTATTATTATTATCGTAATAACTCTTATTTTTATCCTTATTCCTATTTCATCATCGTATTAACTCTTACTTTTATCCTTATTACTATTATTATTATGGTAATAACTCTTATTTTTATCCTTATTTCTATTATTATTATCATTATAACCATTATTTTCAGCCTTATTCCTATTTTTATTACGTAATAACTCTTACTTTTATCCTAATTACTATTATTATTATCGTAATAACTCTTATTTTTATCCTTATTTCTATTATTATTATCGTAATAACTATTATTTTGAGCCTTATCACTATTATTATTATATAAACAACTCTTATTTTTATCCTTATTCCTATTTTTATTACCGTACTATCTCTTACTTTTATCCTTATTACTATTATTATTATCGTAATAACTCTTATTTTTATCCTTATTTCTATTATTATTATCATTATAACCATTATTTTCAGCCTTATTCCTATTTTTATTATGTAGTAACTCTTACTTTTATCCGTATTACTATTATTATTATCGTAATAACTATTATCTTGAGCCTTATCACTATTATTATAATATAAATAACTCTTATTTTTATCCTTATTCCTATTCTTATTATCGTAATAAATCTTATTTTTATCCTTATTTCTATTATAAGTATCGTAATAACTCCGATTATTATCCTTATAACTATTATTATTATCGTAATAAATCTTATTTTTATCCTTACTTCTATTATTATTATCGTAATAACTATTATTTTTATCCTTATTCCTATTTTTCTCATCGTATTAACTCTTACTTTTATACTTATCACTATTATTATTATCGTAATAACTCTTATATTTATCCTTATTCCTATTTTTATTATCGTATTAACTCTTACTTTTATCCTTATTGCTATTATTATTATCGTAGTAACTCTTATTTTTATCCATATTTCTATTATTATTGTCATTGTAACTATTACTTTCAGCCATATTCCTATTTTTATTATGTAATAACTCTTATTTTTATCCTTATTTCTATTATTATTATCGTAATAACTCTTATTTTTATCCTTAATCCTATTTTCATTATCGTATTAACTCTTACTTTTATCCTTATTACTATTATTATTATCGTAATAACTCTTATTTTTATCCTTATTCCTATTTTATCATCGTATTAACTCTTACTTTTATCCTTATTACTATTATTATTATGGTAATAACTCTTATTTTTATCCTTATTTCTATTATTATTATCATTCTAACCATTATTTTCAGCCTCTATTCCTATTTTTATTATGTAATAACTCTTATTTTTATCCTTGTTACTATTATTATTATCGTAATAACTCTTATTTTTATCCTTATTCCTATTTTCATTATCGTATTAACTCTTACTTTTATCCTTATTACTATTATTATTATCGTAATAACTCTTATTTTTATCCTTATTCCTATTTTTATTACGTAATAACTCTTACTTTTATCCTTATTACCATTATTATTATCGTAATAACTCTTATTTTTATCCTTATTTCTATTATTATTATCATTATAACTATTACTTTCAGCCATATTCCTATTTTCATTATGTAATAACTCTTATTTTTATCCGTATTTCTATTATTATTATCGTAATAACTGTTATTTTTATCCTTATTCCTATTTTTCTCATCGTATTAACTCTTACTTTTATACTTATCACTATTATTATTATCGTAATAACTCTTATTTTTATCCTTATTTCTGTTATTATTACCATTATAACTATTATTTTCAACCTTATTCCTATTTTTCCTATGTAATAACTCTTATTTTTATCCTTATTACTATTATTATTATCGCAATAACTATTATTTTGAGCCTTATCACTATTATTATTATATAAACAACTCCTATTTTTATCCTTATTCCTATTTTTATTATCGTATTAACTCTTACTTTTATCCTTATTACTATTATTATTATCGTAATAACTCTTATTTTTATCCTTATTCCTATTTTATCATCGTATTAACTCTTACTTTTATCCTTATTACTATTATTATTATGGTAATAACTCTTATTTTTATCCTTATTTCTATTATTATTATCATTATAACCATTATTTTCAGCCTTATTCCTATTTTTATTACGTAATATCTCTTACTTTTATCCTTATTACTCTTATTATTATCGTAATAACTCTTATTTTTACCTTATTTCTATTATTATTATCGTAATAACTATTATTTTGAGCCTTATCACTATTATTATAATATAAATAACTCTTATTTTTATCCTTATTCCTATTCTTATTATCGTAATAACTCTTATTTTTATCCTTATTTCTATTATTATTATGATTATAGCTAATACTTTCAGCCATACTCCTATTTTTATTATGTAATAACTCTTATTTTCATCCTTATTACTATTATTATTATCGTAATAACTATTACTTTTATCCTTATTACTATTATTACTATCGTAATAACTCTTATTTTTATCCTTATTTCTGTTATTATTATCTTTATAACTATTATTTTCAACCTTATTCCTATTTTTACTATGTAATAACTCTTATTCTTATCCTTATTACTATTATTATTATCGTAATAACTCTTGTTTTATCCTTATTTCTGTTATTGTTATCATTATAACCATTATTTTCAGCCTTATTCCTATTTTTATTATCTAATAACTCTTATTTTTATCCTTATTACTATTATTATTATCGTAATAACTCTTAATTTTATCCTTATTACTATTATTATTATCGTAATAACTCTTATTTTTATCCTCATTTCTATTATTATTATCGTAATAACTCCTATTATTATCCTTATAACTATTTTTATTACCGTACTATCTCTTACTTTTATCCTTATACTATTATTATTATCGTAATAACTCTTATTTTTATCCTTATTTCTATTATTATTATCATTATAACCATTATTTTCAGCCTTATTCCTATTTTTTATTATGTAGTAACTCTTTTTTTTATCCTTATTACTATTATTATTATCGTAATAACTATTATTTTGAGCCTTATCACTATTATTATAATATAAATAACTCCTTATTTTTATCCTTATTCCTATTCTTATTATCGTAATAACTCTTACTTTTATCCTTATTTCTATTATTATTATGATTATAGCAAATACTTTCAGCCATACTCCTATTTTTATTATGTAATAACTCTTATTTTCATCCTTATTACTATTATTATTATCGTAATAACTATTACTTTTATCCTTATTACTATTATTACTATCGTAATAACTCTTATTTTTATCCTTATTTCTGTTATTATTATCATTATAACTATTATTTTCAACCTTATTCCTATTTTTACTATGTAATAACTCTTATTTTTATCCTTATTACTATTATTATTATCGTAATAACTATTATTTTGAGCCTTATCACTATTATTATTATATAAACAACTCCTATTTCTATCCTTATTCCTATTTTTATTATCGTATTAACTCTTACTTTTATCCTTATTACTATTATTATTATCGTAATAACTCTTATTTTTATCCTTATTCCTATTTCATCATCGTATTAACTCTTACTTTTATCCTTATTACTATTATTATTATGGTAATAACTCTTATTTTTATCCTTATTTCTATTATTATTATCATTATAACCATTATTTTCAGCCTTATTCCTATTTTTATTACGTAATAACTCTTACTTTTATCCTAATTACTATTATTATTATCGTAATAACTCTTATTTTTATCCTTATTTCTATTATTATTATCATTATAACTATTACTTTCAGCCATATTCCTATTTTCATTATGTAATAACTCTTATTTTTATCCGTATTTCTATTATTATTATCGTAATAACTGTTATTTTTATCCTTATTCCTATTTTTCTCATCGTATTAACTCTTACTTTTATACTTATCACTATTATTATTATCGTAATAACTCTTATTTTTATCCTTATTTCTGTTATTATTACCATTATAACTATTATTTTCAACCTTATTCCTATTTTTCCTATGTAATAACTCTTATTTTTATCCTTATTACTATTATTATTATCGCAATAACTATTATTTTGAGCCTTATCACTATTATTATTATATAAACAACTCCTATTTTTATCCTTATTCCTATTTTTATTATCGTATTAACTCTTACTTTTATCCTTATTACAATTATTATTATCGTAATAACTCTTATTTTTATCCTTATTCCTATTTTATCATCGTATTAACTCTTACTTTTATCCTTATTACTATTATTATTATGGTAATAACTCTTATTTTTATCCTTATTTCTATTATTATTATCATTATAACCATTATTTTCAGCCTTATTCCTATTTTTATTACGTAATATCTCTTACTTTTATCCTTATTACTCTTATTATTATCGTAATAACTCTTATTTTTATCCTTATTTCTATTATTATTATCGTAATAACTATTATTTTGAGCCTTATCACTATTATTATAATATAAATAACTCTTATTTTTATCCTTATTCCTATTCTTATTATCGTAATAACTCTTATTTTTATCCTTATTTCTATTATTATTATGATTATAGCTAATACTTTCAGCCATACTCCTATTTTTATTATGTAATAACTCTTATTTTCATCCTTATTACTATTATTATTATCGTAATAACTATTACTTTTATCCTTATTACTATTATTACTATCGTAATAACTCTTATTTTTATCCTTATTTCTGTTATTATTATCTTTATAACTATTATTTTCAACCTTATTCCTATTTTTACTATGTAATAACTCTTATTCTTATCCTTATTACTATTATTATTATCGTAATAACTCTTGTTTTTATCCTTATTTCTGTTATTGTTATCATTATAACCATTATTTTCAGCCTTATTCCTATTTTTATTATCTAATAACTCTTATTTTTATCCTTATTACTATTATTATTATCGTAATAACACTTGTTTTTATCCTTATTTCTATTATTATTATGATTATAACTATTACTTTCTGCCACACTCCTATTTTTTATATGTAATAACTCTTATTTTCATCCTTATTTCTATTATTATTATCGTAATAACTCTTATTTTTATTCTTGTTTCTATTATTGTTATCATTATAACCATTACTTTCAGCCTTATTCCTATTTTTATTATGTAATAACTCTTATTTTTATCCTTATTACTATTATTATTATCGTAATAACTCTTAATTTTATCCTTATTACTATTATTATTATCGTAATAACTCTTATTTTTATCCTCATTTCTATTATTATTATCGTAATAACTCCTATTATTATCCTTATAACTATTATTATTATCGTAATAACTCTTACTTTTATCCTTATTACTATTATTATTATCGTAATAACTCTTATTTTTATCCTTATTTCTATTATTATTATCGTAATAACTATTATTTTGAGCCTTATCACTATTATTATTATATAAACAACTCTTATTTTTATCCTTATTCCTATTTTTATTACCGTACTATCTCTTACTTTTATCCTTATTACTATTATTATTATCGTAATAACTCTTATTTTTATCCTTATTTCTATTATTATTATCATTATAACCATTATTTTCAGCCTTATTCCTATTTTTATTATGTAGTAACTCTTATTTTTATCCTTATTACTATTATTATTATCGTAATAACTATTATTTTGAGCCTTATCACTATTATTATAATATAAATAACTCTTATTTTTATCCTTATTCCTATTCTTATTATCGTAATAACTCTTACTTTTATCCTTATTTCTATTATTATTATGATTATAGCAAATACTTTCAGCTATACTCCTATTTTTATTATGTAATAACTCTTATTTTCATCCTTATTACTATTATTATTATCGTAATAACTATTACTTTTATCCTTATTACTATTATTACTATCGTAATAACTCTTATTTTTATCCTTATTTCTGTTATTATTATCATTATAACTATTATTTTCAACCATATTCCTATTTTTACTATGTAATAACTCTTATTTTTATCCTTATTACTATTATTATTATCGTAATAACTATTATTTTGAGCCTTATCACTATTATTATTATATAAACAACTCCTATTTTTATCCTTATTCCTATTTTTATTATCGTATTAACTCTTACTTTTATCCTTATTACTATTATTATTATCGTAATAACTCTTATTTTTATCCTTATTTCTATTATTATTATAGTAATAACTATTATTTTGAGCCTTATCACTATTATTATTATATAAACAACTCTTATTTTTATCCTTATTACTATTTTTTATTACCGTACTATCTCTTACTTTTATCCTTATTACTATTATTATTATCGTAATAACTCTTATTTTTATCCTTATTTCTATTATTATTATCATTATAACCATTATTTTCAGCCTTATTCCTATTTTTATTATGTAGTAACTCTTATTTTTATCCTTATTAACTATTATTATTATCGTAAAAACTATTATCTTGAGCCTTATCACTATTATTATAATATAAATAACTCTTATTTTTATCCTTATTCCTATTCTTATTATCGTAATAAATCTTATTTTTATCCTTATTTCTATTATAATTATCGTAATAACTCCGATTATTATCCTTATAACTATTATTATTATCGTAATAACTATTATTTTGAGCCTTATCACTATTATTATAATATAAATAACTCTTATTTTTATCCTTATTCCTATTTTCATTGTCGTTATAATTCTTACTTTTATCCTTATTACTATTATTATTATCGTAATAACTCTTATTTTTATCCTTATTACTATTATTATTATCTTAATAACTCTTATTTTTGTCCTTATTCCTGTTTTATCATCGTATTAACTCTTACTTTTATCCTTATTACTATTATTATTATCGTAATAACTCTTATTTTTATCCTTATTCCTATTTTATCATCGTATTAACTCTTACTTTTATCCTTATTACTATTATTATTATGGTAATAACTCTTATTTTTATCCTTATTTCTATTATTATTATCATTATAACCATTATTTTCAGCCTTATTCCTAATTTTATTATGTAATAACTCTTATTTTTATCCTTGTTACTATTATTATTATCGTAATAACTCTTATTTTTATCCTTATTCCTATTTTCATTATCGTATTAACTCTTACTTTTATCCTTATTACTATTATTATTATCGCAATAACTCTTATTTTTATCCTTATTACTATTATTATTATCGTAATAACTCTTATTTTTATCCTTATTCCTATATTTATTATCCTATTAACTCTTACTTTTATCCTTATTTCTATTATTATTATGATTATAACTATTACTTTCAGGCATACTCCTATTTTTATTATGTAATAACTCTTATTTTTATCCCAATTTCTATTATTATTATCGTAATAACTATTATTTTTATCCTTATAACCATTATTATTATCGTAATAACTCTTATTTTTGTCCTTATTCCTGTTTTATCATCATATTAGCTCTTACGTTTATCCTTATTACTATTATTATTATCGTAGTAACTCTCATTTTTATCCTTATTTCAATTATTATTATCATTATAACTATTACTTTCAGCCATATTCCTATTTTTATTATATAATAACACTTATTTTTATCCTCATTTCTATTATTATTATAGTAATAACTCTCATTTTTGTCCTTATTCCTATTTTATCGTCATATTAACTCTTACTTCTATCCTTATTACTATTATTATCATCGTAATAACTCTTGTTTTTATCCTTATTTCTATTATTATTATCGTAATAACTATTATTTTTATCCTTATTTCTATTATTATTATCGTAATAACTCTTCTTTTTATCCATATTACTATTATTATTATGGTAATAACTATTATTTTCAGCCTTATTCCTATTTTTATTATGTAAGAACTCTTATTTTTATCCTTATTACTATTATTATTATCGTAATAACTATTATTTTCAGCCTTATCACTATTATTATTATATAAATAACTCTTATTTTTATCCATATTTCTATTATTATTATCGTAATAACTCTTATTTTTATCTTTATTCCTATTTTTATTATCGTAATAACTCTTATTTTTATCCGTATTACTATTATTATTATCGTAATAACTCTTATTTTTGTCCTTATTCCTATTTTATCATCATATTAACTCTTACTTCTATCCTTATTACTATTATTATTATCATAATAACTCTTATTTTTATCCTTATTTCTATTATTATTATCGTAATAACTCTTCTTTTTACCCGTATTACTATTATTATTATCATTATAACTATTACTTTCAGCCATATTCCTATTTTTATTATGTAATAACACTTATTTTTATCCTCATTTCTATTATTATTATCGTAATAACTATTATTTTTATCCTTATAACTATTATTATTATCGTAATAACTCTTATTTTTACCCGTATTACTATTATTATTATCATTATAACTATTATTTTCAGCCTTATTCCTATTTTTATTATGTAAGAACTCTTATTTTTATCCTTATTACTATTATTATTATCGTAATAACTATTATTTTCAGCCTTATCACTATTATTATTATATAAATAACTCTTATTTTTATCCTTATTACTATTATTATTATCGTAATAACTCTTATTTTTATCCATATTTCTATTATTATTATCGTAATAACTCTTATTTTTATCCTTATTCCTATTTTCATTATCGTATTAACTCTTACTTTTATCCTTATTACTATTATTATTATCGTAATAACTCTTATTTTTATCCTTATTCCTATTTTTATTACGTAATAACTCTTACTTTTATCCTTATTTCTATTATTATTATCATTATAACTATTACTTTCAGCCATATTCCTATTTTCATTATGTAATAACTCTTATTTTTATCCGTATTTCTATTATTATTATCGTAATAACTGTTATTTTTATCCTTATTCCTATTTTTCTCATCGTATTAACTCTTACTTTTATACTTATCACTATTATTATTATCGTAATAACTCTTATTTTTATCCTTATTTCTGTTATTATTACCATTATAACTATTATTTTCAACCTTATTCCTATTTTTCCTATGTAATAACTCTTATTTTTATCCTTATTACTATTATTATTATCGCAATAACTATTATTTTGAGCCTTATCACTATTATTATTATATAAACAACTCCTATTTTTATCCTTATTCCTATTTTTATTATCGTATTAACTCTTACTTTTATCCTTATTACTATTATTATTATCGTAATAACTCTTATTTTTATCCTTATTCCTATTTTATCATCGTATTAACTCTTACTTTTATCCTTATTACTATTATTATTATGGTAATAACTCTTATTTTTATCCTTATTTCTATTATTATTATCATTATAACCATTATTTTCAGCCTTATTCCTATTTTTATTACGTAATATCTCTTACTTTTATCCTTATTACTCTTATTATTATCGTAATAACTCTTATTTTTATCCTTATTTCTATTATTATTATCGTAATAACTATTATTTTGAGCCTTATCACTATTATTATAATATAAATAACTCTTATTTTTATCCTTATTCCTATTCTTATTATCGTAATAACTCTTATTTTTATCCTTATTTCTATTATTATTATGATTATAGCTAATACTTTCAGCCATACTCCTATTTTTATTATGTAATAACTCTTATTTTCATCCTTATTACTATTATTATTATCGTAATAACTATTACTTTTATCCTTATTACTATTATTACTATCGTAATAACTCTTATTTTTTATCCTTATTTCTGTTATTATTATCTTTATAACTATTATTTTCAACCTTATTCCTATTTTTACTATGTAATAACTCTTATTCTTATCCTTATTACTATTATTATTATCGTAATAACTCTTGTTTTTATCCTTATTTCTGTTATTGTTATCATTATAACCATTATTTTCAGCCTTATTCCTATTTTTATTATCTAATAACTCTTATTTTTATCCTTATTACTATTATTATTATCGTAATAACACTTGTTTTTATCCTTATTTCTATTATTATTATGATTATAACTATTACTTTCTGCCACACTCCTATTTTTTATATGTAATAACTCTTATTTTCATCCTTATTTCTATTATTATTATCGTAATAACTCTTATTTTTATTCTTGTTTCTATTATTGTTATCATTATAACCATTACTTTCAGCCTTATTCCTATTTTTATTATGTAATAACTCTTATTTTTATCCTTATTACTATTATTATTATCGTAATAACTATTATTTTCAGCCTTATCACTATTATTATTATATAAATAACTCTTATTTTTATCCATATTTCTATTATTATTATCGTAATAACTCTTATTTTTATCTTTATTCCTATTTTTATTATCGTAATAACTCTTATTTTTATCCGTATTACTATTATTATTATCGTAATAACTCTTATTTTTGTCCTTATTCCTATTTTATCATCATATTAACTCTTACTTCTATCCTTATTACTATTATTATTATCATAATAACTCTTATTTTTATCCTTATTTCTATTATTATTATCGTAATAACTCTTCTTTTTACCCGTATTACTATTATTATTATCATTATAACTATTACTTTCAGCCATATTCCTATTTTTATTATGTAATAACACTTATTTTTATCCTCATTTCTATTATTATTATCGTAATAACTATTATTTTTATCCTTATAACTATTATTATTATCGTAATAACTCTTATTTTTATCCTTTTTACTATTATTATTATCATTATAACTATTATTTTCACCCTTATTCCTATTTTTATTATGTAAGAACTCTTATTTTTATCCTTATTACTATTATTATTATCGTAATAACTATTATTTTCAGCCTTATCACTATTATTATTATATAAATAACTCTTATTTTTATCCTTATTACTATTATTATTATCGTAATAACTCTTATTTTTATCCATATTTCTATTATTATTATCGTAATAACTCTTATTTTTATCCTTATTCCTATTTTTATTATCGTAATAACTCTTATTTAATGTCCTTATTCCTATTTTATCATCATATTAACTCTTACTTCTATCCTTATTACTATTATTATTATCATAATAACTCTTATTTTTATCCTTATTTCTATTATTATTATCGTAATAACTCTTCTTTTTACCCGTATTACTATTATTATTATCATTATAACTATTACTTTCAGCCATATTCCTATTTTTATTATGTAATAACACTTATTTTTATCCTCATTTCTATTATTATTATCGTAATAACTATTATTTTTATCCTTATAACTATTATTATTATCGTAATAACTCTTATTTTTATCCTTTTTACTATTATTATTATCATTATAACTATTATTTTCAGCCTTATTCCTATTTTTATTATGTAAGAACTCTTATTTTTATCCTTATTACTATTATTATTATCGTAATAACTATTATTTTCAGCCTTATCACTATTATTATTATATAAATAACTCTTATTTTTATCCTTATTACTATTATTATTATCGTAATAACTCTTATTTTTATCCATATTTCTATTATTATTATCGTAATAACTCTTATTTTTATCCTTATTCCTATTTTTATTATCGTAATAACTCTTATTTTTATCCTTATTACTATTATTATTATCGTAATAACTCTTATTTAATGTCCTTATTCCTATTTTATCATCATATTAACTCTTACTTCTATCCTTATTACTATTATTATTATCATAATAACTCTTGTTTTTATCCTTATTTCTATTATTATTATCGTAATAACTCTTCTTTTTATCCGTATTGCTATTATTATTATCATTATAACTGTTATTTTCAGCCTTATTCCTATTTTTATTATGTAAGAACTCTTGCTTTTATCCTTATTACTATTATTATTATCGTAATAACTATTATTTTCAGCCTTATCACTATTATTATTATATAAATAACTCTTATTTTTATCCTTATTACTATTATTATTATCGTAATAACTCTTATTTTTATCCTTATTTCTATTATTATTATCGTAATAACTCTTATTTTTATCCTGATTTCTATTATTATTATCGTAATAACTCTTATTTTTATCCTTATTACTATTATTATTATCGTAATAACTCTTATTTTTATCCTTATTACTATTATTATTATCGTAATAACTATTATTTTCAGCCTTATCACTATTATTATTATATAAATAACTCTTATTTTTATCCTCATTACTATTATTATTATCGTATTAACTCTTATTTTTATCCTTATTTCTATTATTATTATCGTAATAACTCTTATTTTTATCCTGATTTCTATTATTATTATCGTAATAACTCTTATTTTTATCCTTATTACTATTATTATTATCGTAATAACTCTTATTTTTATCCTTATTACTATTATTATTATCGTAATAACTATTATTTTCAGCCTTATCACTATTATTATTATATAAATAACTCTTATTTTTATCCTTATTCCTATTTCTATTATCGTATTAACTCTTACTTTTATCCTTATTACTATTATTATTATCGTATTAACTCCTATTTTTATCCTTATTTCTATTATTATTATCATTATAACTACTACTTTCAGCCATATTCCTATTTTTATCATGTAATAACTCTTATTTTTATCCTTATTACTATTATTATTATCGTAATAACTATTATTTTCAGCCTTATCACTATTATTATTATATAAATAACTCTTATTTTTATCCTTATTCCTATTTTTATTATCGTAATAACTCTTATTTTTATCCTTATTTCTATTATTATTATCATTATAACTATTATTTTCAGCCTTATTCCTATTTTTATCATGTAATAACTCTTATTTTTATCCTTTTTACTATTATTATTATGATTATAACTATCATTTTCAGCCTTATTCCTATTTTTATCATGTAATGACTCTTATTTTTATCCTTATTACTATTATTATGATCGTAGTAACTCTCATGTTTATCCTTATTTCTATTATTATTATCATTATAACTATTATTTTCTGCCTTATTCCTATTTTTATTATGTAAGAACTCTTATTTTTGTCCTTATTCCTTTTTTATCTTCGTATTAGCTCTTACTTTTATCCTTATTACTATTATTATTATCGTAATAACTCTCATTTTTATCCTTATTTCTATTATTATTATCATGATAACTATTACTTTCAGCCATATTCCTATTTTTATTATGTAATAACACTTATTTTTATCCTCATTTCTATTATTATTATCGTAATAACTCTTATTTTTATCCTTATAACTATTATTATTATAGTAATAACTCTTATTTTTGTCCTTATTCCTATTTTATCATCATATTAACTCTTACTTCTATCCTTATTACTATTATTATTATCGTAAGAACTCTTATTTTTATCCTTATATCTATTATTATTATCATTATAACTATTACTTTCAGCCATATTCCTATTTTTATTATGTAATAACTCTCATTTTTATCCTTATTACTATTATTATTATCGTAATAACTCTTATTTTTATCCTTATATCTATTCTTATTATCATTATAACTATTACTTTCAGCCATATTCCTATTTTTATTATGTAATAACTCTTATTTTTATCCCAATTTCTATTATTATTATCGTAATAACTATTATTTTTATCCTTATAACCATTATTATTATCGTAATAACTCTTATTTTTGTCCTTATTCCTGTTTTATCATCATATTAGCTCTTACGTTTATCCTTATTACTATTATTATTATCGTAGTAACTCTCATTTTTATCCTTATTTCAATTATTATTATCATTATAACTATTACTTTCAGCCATATTCCTATTTTTATTATATAATAACACTTATTTTTATCCTCATTTCTATTATTATTATAGTAATAACTCTCATTTTTGTCCTTATTCCTATTTTATCGTCATATTAACTCTTACTTCTATCCTTATTACTATTATTATCATCGTAATAACTCTTGTTTTTATCCTTATTTCTATTATTATTATCGTAATAACTATTATTTTTATCCTTATTTCTATTATTATTATCGTAATAACTCTTCTTTTTATCCTTATTACTATTATTATTATGGTAATAACTATTATTTTCAGCCTTATTCCTATTTTTATTATGTAAGAACTCTTATTTTTATCCTTATTACTATTATTATTATCGTAATAACTATTATTTTCAGCCTTATCACTATTATTATTATATAAATAACTCTTATTTTTATCCATATTTCTATTATTATTATCGTAATAACTCTTATTTTTATCCTTATTCCTATTTTTATTATCGTAATAACTCTTATTTTTATCCGTATTAATATTATTATTATCGTAATAACTCTTATTTTTGTCCTTATTCCTATTTTATCATCATATTAACTCTTACTTCTATCCTTATTACTATTATTATTATCATAATAACTCTTATTTTTATCCTTATTTCTATTATTATTATCGTAATAACTCTTCTTTTTACCCGTATTACTATTATTATTATCATTATAACTATTACTTTCAGCCATATTCCTATTTTTATTATGTAATAACACTTATTTTTATCCTCATTTCTATTATTATTATCGTAATAACTATTATTTTTATCCTTATAACTATTATTATTATCGTAATAACTCTTATTTTTATCCTTTTTACTATTATTATTATCATTATAACTATTATTTTCAGCCTTATTCCTATTTTTATTATGTAAGAACTCTTATTTTTATCCTTATTACTATTATTATTATCGTAATAACTATTATTTTCAGCCTTATCACTATTATTATTATATAAATAACTCTTATTTTTATCCTTATTACTATTATTATTATCGTAATGACTCTTATTTTTATCCATATTTCTATTATTATTATCATAATAACTCTTATTTTTATCCTTATTTCTATTATTATTATCGTAATAACTCTTCTTTTTATCCGTATTACTATTATTATTATCATTATAACTATTATTTTCAGCCTTATTCCTATTTTTATTATGTAAGAACTCTTACTTTTATCCTTATTACTATTATTATTATCGTAATAACTATTATTTTCAGCCTTATCACTATTATTATTATATAAATAACTCTTATTTTTATCCTTATTACTATTATTATTATCGTAATAACTATTATTTTCAGCCTTATCACTATTATTATTATATAAATAACTCTTATTTTTATCCTTATTACTATTATTATTATCGTAATGACTCTTATTTTTATCCATATTTCTATTATTATTATCATAATAACTCTTATTTTTATCCTTATTTCTATTATTATTATCGTAATAACTCTTCTTTTTATCCGTATTACTATTATTATTATCATTATAACTATTATTTTCAGCCTTATTCCTATTTTTATTATGTAAGAACTCTTACTTTTATCCTTATTACTATTATTATTATCGTAATAACTATTATTTTCAGCCTTATCACTATTATTATTATATAAATAACTCTTATTTTTATCCTTATTACTATTATTATTATCGTAATAACTCTTATTTTTATCCTTATTACTATTATTATTATCGTAATAACTATTATTTTCAGCCTTATCACTATTATTATTATATAAATAACTCTTATTTTTATCCATATTTCTATTATTATTATCGTAATAACTCTTATTTTTATCCTTATTCCTATTTTTATTATCGTAATAACTCTTATTTTTATCCGTATTACTATTATTATTATCGTAATAACTCTTATTTTTGTCCTTATTCCTATTTTATCATCATATTAACTCTTACTTCTATCCTTATTACTATTATTATTATCATAATAACTCTTATTTTTATCCTTATTTCTATTATTATTATCGTAATAACTCTTCTTTTTACCCGTATTACTATTATTATTATCATTATAACTATTACTTTCAGCCATATTCCTATTTTTATTATGTAATAACACTTATTTTTATCCTCATTTCTATTATTATTATCGTAATAACTATTATTTTTATCCTTATTCCTATTTTTATTATGTAAGAACTCTTATTTTTATCCTTATTACTATTATTATTATCGTAATAACTATTATTTTCAGCCTTATCACTATTATTATTATATAAATAACTCTTATTTTTATCCATATTTCTATTATTATTATCGTAATAACTCTTATTTTTATCCTTATTCCTATTTTTATTATCGTAATAACTCTTATTTTTATCCGTATTACTATTATTATTATCGTAATAACTCTTATTTTTGTCCTTATTCCTATTTTATCATCATATTAACTCTTACTTCTATCCTTATTACTATTATTATTATCATAATAACTCTTATTTTTATCCTTATTTCTATTATTATTATCGTAATAACTCTTCTTTTTACCCGTATTACTATTATTATTATCATTATAACTATTACTTTCAGCCATATTCCTATTTTTATTATGTAATAACACTTATTTTTATCCTCATTTCTATTATTATTATCGTAATAACTATTATTTTTATCCTTATAACTATTATTATTATCGTAATAACTCTTATTTTTATCCTTTTTACTATTATTATTATCATTATAACTATTATTTTCAGCCTTATTCCTATTTTTATTATGTAAGAACTCTTATTTTTATCCTTATTACTATTATTATTATCGTAATAACTATTATTTTCAGCCTTATCACTATTATTATTATATAAATAACTCTTATTTTTATCCTTATTACTATTATTATTATCGTAATAACTCTTATTTTTATCCATATTTCTATTATTATTATCGTAATAACTCTTATTTTTATCCTTATTCCTATTTTTATTATCGTAATAACTCTTATTTTTATCCTTATTACTATTATTATTATCGTAATAACTCTTATTTAATGTCCTTATTCCTATTTTATCATCATATTAACTCTTACTTCTATCCTTATTACTATTATTATTATCATAATAACTCTTGTTTTTATCCTTATTTCTATTATTATTATCGTAATAACTCTTCTTTTTATCCGTATTACTATTATTATTATCATTATAACTGTTATTTTCAGCCTTATTCCTATTTTTATTATGTAAGAACTCTTGCTTTTATCCTTATTACTATTATTATTATCGTAATAACTATTATTTTCAGCCTTATCACTATTATTATTATATAAATAACTCTTATTTTTATCCTTATTACTATTATTATTATCGTAATAACTCTTATTTTTATCCTTATTTCTATTATTATTATCGTAATAACTCTTATTTTTATCCTGATTTCTATTATTATTATCGTAATAACTCTTATTTTTATCCTTATTACTATTATTATTATCGTAATAACTCTTATTTTTATCCTTATTACTATTATTATTATCGTAATAACTATTATTTTCAGCCTTATCACTATTATTATTATATAAATAACTCTTATTTTTATCCTTATTACTATTATTATTATCGTATTAACTCTTATTTTTATCCTTATTTCTATTATTATTATCGTAATAACTCTTATTTTTATCCTGATTTCTATTATTATTATCGTAATAACTCTTATTTTTATCCTTATTACTATTATTATTATCGTAATAACTCTTATTTTTATCCTTATTACTATTATTATTATCGTAATAACTATTATTTTCAGCCTTATCACTATTATTATTATATAAATAACTCTTATTTTTATCCTTATTCCTATTTCTATTATCGTATTAACTCTTACTTTTATCCTTATTACTATTATTATTATCGTATTAACTCCTATTTTTATCCTTATTTCTATTATTATTATCATTATAACTACTACTTTCAGCCATATTCCTATTTTTATCATGTAATAACTCTTATTTTTATCCTTATTACTATTATTATTATCGTAATAACTATTATTTTCAGCCTTATCACTATTATTATTATATAAATAACTCTTATTTTTATCCTTATTTCTATTATTATTATCATTATAACTATTATTTTCAGCCTTATTCCTATTTTTATCATGTAATAACTCTTATTTTTATCCTTTTTACTATTATTATTATGATTATAACTATCATTTTCAGCCTTATTCCTATTTTTATCATGTAATGACTCTTATTTTTATCCTTATTACTATTATTATGATCGTAGTAACTCTCATGTTTATCCTTATTTCTATTATTATTATCATTATAACTATTATTTTCTGCCTTATTCCTATTTTTATTATGTAAGAACTCTTATTTTTGTCCTTATTCCTTTTTTATCTTCGTATTAGCTCTTACTTTTATCCTTATTACTATTATTATTATCGTAATGACTCTCATTTTTATCCTTATTTCTATTATTATTATCATGATAACTATTACTTTCAGCCATATTCCTATTTTTATTATGTAATAACACTTATTTTTATCCTCATTTCTATTATTATTATCGTAATAACTCTTATTTTTATCCTTATAACTATTATTATTATAGTAATAACTCTTATTTTTGTCCTTATTCCTATTTTATCATCATATTAACTCTTACTTCTATCCTTATTACTATTATTATTATCGTAAGAACTCTTATTTTTATCCTTATATCTATTATTATTATCATTATAACTATTACTTTCAGCCATATTCCTATTTTTATTATGTAATAACTCTCATTTTTATCCTTATTACTATTATTATTATCGTAATAACTCTTATTTTTATCCTTATATCTATTCTTATTATCATTATAACTATTACTTTCAGCCATATTCCTATTTTTATTATGTAATAACTCTTATTTTTATCCCAATTTCTATTATTATTATCGTAATAACTATTATTTTTATCCTTATAACCATTATTATTATCGTAATAACTCTTATTTTTGTCCTTATTCCTGTTTTATCATCATATTAGCTCTTACGTTTATCCTTATTACTATTATTATTATCGTAGTAACTCTCATTTTTATCCTTATTTCAATTATTATTATCATTATAACTATTACTTTCAGCCATATTCCTATTTTTTATTATATAATAACACTTATTTTTATCCTCATTTCTATTATTATTATAGTAATAACTCTCATTTTTGTCCTTATTCCTATTTTATCGTCATATTAACTCTTACTTCTATCCTTATTACTATTATTATCATCGTAATAACTCTTGTTTTTATCCTTATTTCTATTATTATTATCGTAATAACTATTATTTTTATCCTTATTTCTATTATTATTATCGTAATAACTCTTCTTTTTATCCTTATTACTATTATTATTATGGTAATAACTATTATTTTCAGCCTTTATTCCTATTTTTATTATGTAAGAACTCTTATTTTTATCCTTATTACTATTATTATTATCGTAATAACTATTATTTTCAGCCTTATCAATTATTATTATATAAATAACTCTTATTTTTATCCTTATTTCTATTATTATTATCATTATAACTATTATTTTCAGCCTTATTCCTATTTTTATCATGTAATAACTCTTATTTTTATCCTTTTTACTATTATTATTATCATTATAACTATCATTTTCAGCCTTATTCCTATTTTTATCATGTAATGACTCTTATTTTTATCCTTATTACTATTATTATTATCGTAATAACTCTTATTTTTATCCCTATTACTATTATTATGATCGTAGTAACTCTCATGTTTATCCTTATTTCTATTATTATTATCATTATAACTATTATTTTCTGCCTTATTCCTATTTTTATTGTGTAAGAACTCTTATTTTTGTCCTTATTCCTTTTTTATCTTCGTATTAGCTCTTACTTTTATCCTTATTACTATTATTATTATCGTAA
>CAMAOD020000225.1:0-13796 GCA_945859595.2 Megachile willughbiella | reverse complement strand
GTAATAACTCTCATTTTTATCATTATAACTATTATTATTATCGTAATAACTCTTATTTTCATCCTTATTCCTATTTTTGTTATGTAATAACTCTTATTTTTGTCCTTATTACTATTATTATTATCGTAATAACTCTTATTTTCATCCTTATTACTATTATTACTATCGTTATAACTAATGTTTTCAGCCTCATTCCCATTTTTATTATCGTAATAACTCTTTTTTTTATCCTCATTACTACTATTATTATCGTAATAACTCTTATTTTTATCCTTATTACTATTATTATTATCGTAATAACTCTTATTTTTGTCCTTATTACTATTATTATTATCGTAATAACTCTTCTTTTTATCCTTATTACTATTATTATTATCGTAATAAATCTTATTTTTATCCTTCTTACTATTATTATTATCATTATAACTATTATTTTTAGCCTTATTCCTATTTTTGTTATGTAATAACTCTTATTTTTATCCTTACTACTATTATTATTATCGTAATAACTCTTATTTTTATCCTTATTACTATTATTATTATCGTAATAACTATTATCTTCAGGCTTATTCCTATTTTTATTATGTAATAACTGTTATTTTCATCCTTATTACTTTATTATTATCGTTATAACTCTTATTTTTATCCTTATTACTATAATTATTATCGTAATAACTATTATTTTCAGGCTTATTCCTATTTTCATTATGTAATAACTCTTATTTTTATCCTTGTTACTATTATTATTATCGTAATATCTCTTATTTTCATCCTTATTACTATTATTACTATCGTTATAACTAATGTTTTCAGCCTCATTCCCATTTTTATTATCGTAATAACTCTTTTTTTTATCCTCATTACTACTATTATTATCGTAATAACTCTTATTTTTATCCTTATTTCTATTATTATTATCATTATAACTATTATTTTCAGCCTTATTCCTATTTTTGTTATGTAATAACTCTTATTTTTATCCTTATTCCTATTTTTATTATCGTATTAACTCTTACTTTTATCCTTATTACTATTATTACTATCGTAATAACTCTTGTTTTTATCCTTATAACTATTAGTATTATCGTAATAACTATTATTTTCAGCCTTATCACTATTATTATGATATAAATAACTCTTATTTTTGTCCTTATTACTATTATTATTATCGTAATAACTCTTCTTTTTATCCTTATTACTATTATTATTATCGTAATAAATCTTATTTTTATCCTTCTTACTATTATTATTATCATTATAACTATTATTTTTAGCCTTATTCCTATTTTTGTTATATAATAACTCTTATTTTTATCCTTATTACTATTATTATTATCGTAATAACTCTTATTTTTATCCTTATTACTATTATTATTATCATTATAACTATTATTTTCAGCCTTATTCCTATTTTTGTTATGTAATAACTCCTGTTTTTATCCTTATTACTATTATTATTATCGTAATAACTCTTATTTTTATCCTTATTACTATTCTTATTATCGTAATAACTACTATCTTCAGGCTTATTCCTATTTTTATTATGTAATAACTGTTATTTTCATCCTTATTACTATTATTATTATCGTTATAACTAATGTTTTCAGCCTCATTCCCATTTTTATTATCGTAACAACTCTTATTTTTGTCCTTATTCCTATTTTATCATCGTATTAACTCTCACTTTTATCCTTATTACTATTATTACTATGGTAATAACTCTTATTTTCATCCTTATTACTATTATTATTATCGTTATAACTATTATTTTCAGCCTCAATCCCATTTTTATTGTCGTCATAACTCTTATTTTTATCCTTATTACTATTATTATTATCGTAATAACTCTTATTTTTATCCTTATAACTATTATTATTATCGTAATAACTCTTATTTTCATCCTTATTACTATTATTATTATCGTTATAACTAATGTTTTCAGTCTCATTCCCATTTTTATTATCGTAATAACTCTTATTTTTGTCCTTATTCCTATTTTATCATCGTATTAACTCTCACTTTTATCCTTATTACTATTATTATTATCGTAATAATTCTTATTTTCATCCTTATTTCTGTTATTATTATAATAATAACTATTACTTTCAGCCATATTGCTATTTTTATTATGTAATAACTCTTATTTTTATCCTTATTTCTATTATTGTTATCGTAATAACTCTTATTTTTATCCTTATTACTATTATTATTATCGTAATAACTCTTATTTTTATCCTTATTTCTATTATTATTATCGTAATAACTGTTATTTTTATCCTTATAACTATTATTATTACCGTAATAACTCTTATTTTTGTCCTTATTCCTATTTTTATTATCGTATTAACTCTTACTTTTATCCTTATTACTATTATTATTATCGTAATAACTGTTATTTTTATCCTTATTACTATTATTATTATCGTAATAACTCTTATTTTTATCCTTATTTCTATTATTATTATCGTAACAACTCTTATTTTTATCCTTATTTCTATTATTATTGTCATTATAACTATTACTTTCAGCCATATTCGTATGTTTATTATGTAATAACTCTTATTTTTATCCTTATTTCTATTCTTATTATCATTATAACCATTATTTTCAGCCTTATTCCTATTTTTATTATGTTATAACCCTTATTTTTATCCTTATTTCTGTTATTATTATCATTATAACTATTACTTTCAGCCACATTCCTATTTTTATTATGTAATAACTCTTACTTTTATCCTTATTTCCATTCATATTATTGTAATAACTCTTATTTTTATCCTTATAACTATTATTATTATCGTAATAACTCCTACTTTTATCCTTATAACTATTATTATTATCGTAATAACTCTTACTTTTATCCTTATTCCTATTTTTATTATCGTAATAACTCTTATTCTTATCCTTATTTCTATTATTATTATCGTACTAACTCCTCTTTTTATCCTTATAACTATTATTATTATCGCAATAACTCTTATTTTTATCCTTATTTCTGTTATTATTATCATTATAACTATTACTTTCAGCCACATTCCTATTTTTGTTATGTAATAACTCTTATTTTTATCCTTATTTCTATTATGGTTATCGTAATAACGCTTATTTTTATCCTTATAACTATTATTATTATCGTATTAACTCTTATTTTTGTCCTTATTGCTATTTTATCATCTTATTAACTCTTCCTTTTATCCTTATTACTATTATTATTATCGTAATAACTCTTATTTTTATCCTTATTACTATTATTATTATCGTAATAACTCTTATTTTTATCCTTATTTCTATTCTTATTATCGCAATAACTCTTATTTTTGTCCTTATAACTATTATTATTATCGTAATACCTCTTATTTTTGTCCTTATTCCTATTTTATCATCGTATTAACACTCACTTTTATCCTTATTACTATTATTATTATCGTAATAACTCTTATTTTTATCCTTATTACTATTATTATTATCGTAATAACTATTATCTTCAGGCTTATTCCTATTTTTATTATGTAATAACTGTTATTTTCATCCTTATTACTATTATTATTATCGTTATAACTCTTATTTTTATCCTTATTACTATAATTATTATCGTAATAACTATTATTTTCAGGCTTATTCCTATTTTCATTATGTAATAACTCTTATTTTTATCCTTGTTACTATTATTATTATCGTAATAACTATTGTTTTCAGCTTTATCACTATTATTATTATATAAATAACTCTTATTTTTATCCTTATTCCTATTTTTATTATCGTATTAACTCATACTTTTATCCTTATTACTATTATTATCATCGTAATAACTCTTATTGTTATCATTATAACTATTATTATTATCGTAATAACTATTATTTTCAGCCTTATCACTATTATTATTATATAAATAATTCTTATTTTTATCCTTATTTGTATTGTTATTATCGTTATAACTCTTATTTTTGTCCTTATTACTATTATTATTAGCGTAATAACTCTTATTTTTATCCTTATTACTATTATTACTATGGTAATAACTCTTATTTTCATCCTTATTACTATTATTATTATCGTTATAACTATTATTTTCAGCCTCAATCCCATTTTTATTATCGTAATAACTCTTATTTTTATCCTTATTACTATTATTATTATCGTAATAACTCTTATTTTTATCCTTATAACTATTATTATTATCGTAATAACTCTTATTTTCATCCTTATTACTATTATTATTATCGTTATAACTAATGTTTTCAGTCTCATTCCCATTTTTATTATCGTAATAACTCTTATTTTTGTCCTTATTCCTATTTTATCATCGTATTAACTCTCACTTTTATCCTTATTACTATTATTATTATCGTAACAACTCTTATTTTTATCCTTATTACTATTATTATTATCGTAATAACTCTTATTTTCATCCTTATTTCTATTATTATTATCATTATAACTATTACTTTCAGCCATATTCCTATGTTTATTATGTAATAACTCTTATTTTTATCCTTATTTCTATTCTCATTATCGTAATAACTGTTATTTTTATCCTTATAACTATTATTATTATCGTAATAACTCTTATTTTTGTCCTTATTCCTATTTTATCATCGTATTAACTCTCAGTTTTATCCTTATTACTATTATTATTATCGTAATAACTCTGATTTTTATCCTTATTTCTGTTATTATTATAATAATAACTATTACTTTCAGCCATATTCCTATTTTTATTATGTAATAACTCTTATTTTTATCCTTATTTCTATTATTGTTATCGTAATAACTCTTATTTTTATCCTTATTACTATTATTATTATCGTAACAACTCTTATTTTTATCCTTATTTCTATTATTATTGTCATTATAACTATTACTTTCAGCCATATTCGTATGTTTATTATGTAATAACTCTTATTTTTATCCTTATTTCTATTCTTATTATCATTATAACCATTATTTTCAGCCTTATTCCTATTTTTATTATGTTATAACTCTTATTTTTATCCTTATTTCTGTTATTATTATCATTATAACTATTACTTTCAGCCACATTCCTATTTTTATTATGTAATAACTCTCACTTTTATCCTTATTTCTATTCATATTATTGTAATAACTCTTATTTTTATCCTTATAACTATTATTATTATCGTAATAACTCCTACTTTTATCCTTATAACTATTATTATTATCGTAATAACTCTTACTTTTATCCTTATTCCTATTTTTATTATCGTAATAACTCTTATTCTTATCCTTATTTCTATTATTATTATCGTACTAACTCCTCTTTTTATCCTTATAACTATTATTATTATCGCAATAACTCTTATTTTTATCCTTATTTCTGTTATTATTATCATTATAACTATTACTTTCAGCCATATTCCTATTTTTATGATGTAATAACTCTTATTTTTATCCTTCTTTCTATTATTATTATCGCAACAACTCTTATTTTTACGCTTATTTCTGTTATTATTACCATTATAACTATTACTTTCAGCCTTATTCCTATTTTTATTATGTAATAACTCTTATTTTTATCCTTATTTCTGTTGTTATTATCATTATAACTATTACTTTCAGCCACATTCCTATTTTTATTATGTAATAACTCTTATTTTTATCCTTATTTCTATTATTGTTATCGTAATAACTCTTATTCTTATCCTTATTTCTATTATTATTATCGTAACAACTCTTATTTTTATCCTTATTGCTATTATTATTATCGTAATAACTCTTATTTTCATCCTTATTTCTATTATTATTATCATTATAACTATTACTTTCAGCCATATTCCTATTTTTATTATGTGATAACTCTTATTTTTATCCTTATTACTATTATTATTATCGTAATAACTCTTATTTTTATCCTTATTTCTATTATTATTATCGTAATAACTCTTATTTTTATCCTTATAACTATTATTATTATCGTAATAACTCTTATTTTTGTCCTTATTCCTATTTTTATTATCGTAATAACTCTTATTTTTGTCCTTATTCCTATTTTATCATCGTATTAACTCTTACTTTTATCCTTATTACTATGATTATTATCGTAATAACTCTTATTTTCATCCTCATTTCTATTATTATTATCATTATAACCATTATTTTCAGCCTTATTCCTATTTTTATTATGAAATAACACTTATTTTTATCCTTCTTTCTATTATTATTATCGTAATAACTCTTATTTTTATCCTTATTTCTATTATTATTATCATTATAACTATTACTTTCAGCCATATTCCTATGTTTATTATGAAATAACTCTTATTTTTATCCTTATTTCTGTTGTTATTATCATTATAACTATTACTTTCAGCCACATTCCTATTTTTATTATGTAATAACTCTTATTTTTATCCTTATTTCTATTATTGTTATCGTAATAACTCTTATTCTTATCCTTATTTCTATTATTATTATCGTAACAACTCTTATTTTTATCCTTATTGCTATTATTATTATCGTAATAACTCTTATTTTCATCCTTATTTCTATTATTATTATCATTATAACTATTACTTTCAGCCATATTCCTATTTTTATTATGTGATAACTCTTATTTTTATCCTTATTACTATTATTATTATCGTAATAACTCTTATTTTTATCCTTATTTCTATTATTATTATCGTAATAACTCTTATTTTTATCCTTATAACTATTATTATTATCGTAATAACTCTTATTTTTGTCCTTATTCCTATTTTTATTATCGTAATAACTCTTATTTTTGTCCTTATTCCTATTTTATCATCGTATTAACTCTTACTTTTATCCTTATTACTATTATTATTATCGTAATAACTCTTATTTTTATACTTATTTCTATTATTATTATCGTAACAACTCTTATTTTTATCCTTATTTCTATTATTATTGTCATTATAACTATTACTTTCAGCCATATTCGTATGTTTATTATGTAATAACTCTTATTTTTATCCTTATTTCTATTCTTATTATCATTATAACCATTATTTTCAGCCTTATTCCTATTTTTATTATGTTATAACTCTTATTTTTATCCTTATTTCTGTTATTATTATCATTATAACTATTACTTTCAGCCACATTCCTATTTTTATTATGTAATAACTCTTACTTTTATCCTTATTTCTATTCATATTATTGTAATAACTCTTATTTTTATCCTTATAACTATTATTATTATCGTAATAACTCCTACTTTTATCCTTATAACTATTATTATTATCGTAATAACTCTTACTTTTATCCTTATTCCTATTTTTATTATCGTAATAACTCTTATTCTTATCCTTATTTCTATTATTATTATCGTACTAACTCCTCTTTTTATCCTTATAACTATTATTATTATCGCAATAACTCTTATTTTTATCCTTATTTCTGTTATTATTATCATTATAACTATTACTTTCAGCCACATTCCTATTTTTGTTATGTAATAACTCTTATTTTTATCCTTATTTCTATTATGGTTATCGTAATAACGCTTATTTTTATCCTTATAACTATTATTATTATCGTATTAACTCTTATTTTTGTCCTTATTGCTATTTTATCATCTTATTAACTCTTACTTTTATCCTTATTACTATTATTATTATCGTAATAACTCTTATTTTTATCCTTATTACTATTATTATTATCGTAATAACTCTTATTTTTATCCTTATTTCTATTCTTATTATCGCAATAACTCTTATTTTTGTCCTTATAACTATTATTATTATCGTAATACCTCTTATTTTTGTCCTTATTCCTATTTTATCATCGTATTAACTCTCACTTTTATCCTTATTACTATTATTATTATCGTAATAACTCTTATTTTTATCCTTATTACTATTATTATTATCGTAATAACTATTATCTTCAGGCTTATTCCTATTTTTATTATGTAATAACTGTTATTTTCATCCTTATTACTATTATTATTATCGTTATAACTCTTATTTTTATCCTTATTACTATAATTATTATCGTAATAACTATTATTTTCAGGCTTATTCCTATTTTCATTATGTAATAACTCTTATTTTTATCCTTGTTACTATTATTATTATCGTAATAACTATTGTTTTCAGCTTTATCACTATTATTATTATATAAATAACTCTTATTTTTATCCTTATTCCTATTTTTATTATCGTATTAACTCATACTTTTATCCTTATTACTATTATTATCATCGTAATAACTCTTATTGTTATCATTATAACTATTATTATTATCGTAATAACTATTATTTTCAGCCTTATCACTATTATTATTATATAAATAATTCTTATTTTTATCCTTATTTGTATTGTTATTATCGTTATAACTCTTATTTTTGTCCTTATTACTATTATTATTAGCGTAATAACTCTTATTTTTATCCTTATTACTATTATTACTATGGTAATAACTCTTATTTTCATCCTTATTACTATTATTATTATCGTTATAACTATTATTTTCAGCCTCAATCCCATTTTTATTATCGTAATAACTCTTATTTTTATCCTTATTACTATTATTATTATCGTAATAACTCTTATTTTTATCCTTATAACTATTATTATTATCGTAATAACTCTTATTTTCATCCTTATTACTATTATTATTATCGTTATAACTAATGTTTTCAGTCTCATTCCCATTTTTATTATCGTAATAACTCTTATTTTTGTCCTTATTCCTATTTTATCATCGTATTAACTCTCACTTTTATCCTTATTACTATTATTATTATCGTAACAACTCTTATTTTTATCCTTATTACTATTATTATTATCGTAATAACTCTTATTTTCATCCTTATTTCTATTATTATTATCATTATAACTATTACTTTCAGCCATATTCCTATGTTTATTATGTAATAACTCTTATTTTTATCCTTATTTCTATTCTCATTATCGTAATAACTGTTATTTTTATCCTTATAACTATTATTATTATCGTAATAACTCTTATTTTTATCCTTATTTCTATTATCATTATCATTATAACTATTATTTTCAGCCTTATTCCTATTTTTGGTATGTAATAACTCTTATTTTTGTCCTTATTACTATTATTATTATCGTAATAACTCTTACTTTTATCCTTATTACTATTATTACTATCGTTATAACTAATGTTTTCAGCCTCATTCCCATTTTTATTATCGTAATAACTCTTATTTTTATCCTTATTACTATTATTATTATCGTAATAACTCTTATTTTCATCCTTATTACTATTATTATTATCGTTATAACTAATGTTTTCAGCCTCAATCCCATTTTTATTATCGTAATAACTCTTATTTTTATCCTTATTACTATTATTATTATCGTAATAACTCTTATTTTTATCCTTATTTCTATTATTATTATCATTATAACTATTATTTTCAGCCTTATTCCTATTTTTGTTATGTAATAACTCTTATTTTTATCCTTATTACTATTATTATTATCGTAATAACTCTTATTTTTATCCTTATTACTATTATTATTATCGTAATAACTCTTATTTTTATCCTTATTTCTATTATTATTATCATTATAACTATTACTTTCAGCCTTATTCCCATTTTTATTATCGTAATAACTCTTATTTTTATCCTTATTACTATTATTATTATCGTAATAACTCTTATTTTTATCCTTATTTCTATTATTATTATCGTTATAACTATTATTTTCAGCCTTATTCCTATTTTTGTTATGTAATGACTCTTATTTTTATCCTTATTACTATTATTATTATCGTAATAACTCTTATTTTTATCCTGATTTCTATTATCATTATCATTATAACTATTATTTTCAGCCTTATTCCTATTTTTGTTATGTAATAACTCTTATTTTTATCCTTATTACTATTATTATTATCGTAATAACTCTTATTTTTATCCTTATTTCTATTATTATTATCGTAATAACTGTTATTTTTATCCTTATAACTATTATTATTACCGTAATAACTCTTATTTTTGTCCTTATTCCTATTTTTATTATCGTATTAACTCTTACTTTTATCCTTATTACTATTATTATTATCGTAATAACTGTTATTTTTATCCTTATTACTATTATTATTATCGTAATAACTCCTCTTTTTATCCTTATAACTATTATTATTATCGCAATAACTCTTATTTTTATCCTTATTTCTGTTATTATTATCATTATAACTATTACTTTCAGCCATATTCCTATTTTTATTATGTGATAACTCTTATTTTTATCCTTATTACTATTATTATTATCGTAATAACTCTTATTTTTATCCTTATTTCTATTATTATTATCGTAATAACTCTTATTTTTATCCTTATAACTATTATTATTATCGTAATAACTCTTATTTTTGTCCTTATTCCTATTTTTATTATCGTAATAACTCTTATTTTTGTCCTTATTCCTATTTTATCATCGTATTAACTCTTACTTTTATCCTTATTACTATTATTATTATCGTAATAACTCTTATTTTTATCCTTATTTCTATTATTATTATCGTAACAACTCTTATTTTTATCCTTATTTCTGTTATTATTATCATTATAACTATTACTTTCAGCCACATTCCTATTTTTATTATGTAATAACTCTTACTTTTATCCTTATTTCTATTCATATTATTGTAATAACTCTTATTTTTATCCTTATAACTATTATTATTATCGTAATAACTCCTACTTTTATCCTTATAACTATTATTATTATCGTAATAACTCTTACTTTTATCCTTATTCCTATTTTTATTATCGTAATAACTCTTATTCTTATCCTTATTTCTATTATTATTATCGTACTAACTCCTCTTTTTATCCTTATAACTATTATTATTATCGCAATAACTCTTATTTTTATCCTTATTTCTGTTATTATTATCATTATAACTATTACTTTCAGCCACATTCCTATTTTTGTTATGTAATAACTCTTATTTTTATCCTTATTTCTATTATGGTTATCGTAATAACGCTTATTTTTATCCTTATAACTATTATTATTATCGTATTAACTCTTATTTTTGTCCTTATTGCTATTTTATCATCTTATTAACTCTTACTTTTATCCTTATTACTATTATTATTATCGTAATAACTCTTATTTTTATCCTTATTACTATTATTATTATCGTAATACAGTAAATATTCGATATGTGCACAAATCTCCTACACGATATGTGCAACATTTTTATCCCCACCACTGGGGGGAAGACCCCTCTAGACGCCCAGAAGCTTGAGCGTCGAGAAGTGTAATGTGAGCCTGGTTGTGTATATCCATGAGACAATACTAATGAAAATATAAAACTTTACTATTATTGACTTTTTTTACATAAAACTTTCACCAACATATTTGTGACATTTTCCTGATAAAAATGAGACCAAACATGATATAATTTAGACTATATTTACTGGTTTAATTGACGATAAAAGTTTCTAACGCAAAGGAGGATAGCGAATTAAAAAGAAAGAGACGCTGCGATCGTTCGCAGTCGGCAAAGATCAAAAGTCTCTTCAATTGTTTACAATGTTAATGCGTTGCTAACTTTTTTATTTTGAAATAATGTTTCATACAACTTTCTCCATCATATTCGTGACATTTTCCTGATTAAAATAAGACCAAACATGACGTAATTCGGTTCATATTTACTTGCAATAATTTATTCGAATAAAGTCCTCGATGTAAGCGTAACGTTTGAAATTACAAATAAATATATTCCGAATTACGTCGTGTTTAGTCTTATTTTAATCAGAAAAATGTAACAAATCTAATAGTAGAAGTTTCATATGAAAAAAATAAAAAATAAAAAAGTTTTATAATTACATTAGGATTGTCCCACCGATATGTTATTGTTTCTTTACGTTTGGTATCCTTCACTCGCTGTCCTTTTCTACGTTCGGCAAAACATCAATCAATGGTGGACCTGTACGATATGTGCACCAGTTCAGACCCGAGAGAGTTGCACATATCGAATATTTACTGTAACTCTTATTTTTATCCTTATTTCTATTCTTATTATCGCAATAACTCTTATTTTTGTCCTTATAACTATTATTATTATCGTAATACCTCTTATTTTTGTCCTTATTCCTATTTTATCATCGTATTAACTCTCACTTTTATCCTTATTACTATTATTATTATCGTAATAACTCTTATTTTTATCCTTATTACTATTATTATTATCGTAATAACTATTATCTTCAGGCTTATTCCTATTTTTATTATGTAATAACTGTTATTTTCATCCTTATTACTATTATTATTATCGTTATAACTCTTATTTTTATCCTTATTACTATAATTATTATCGTAATAACTATTATTTTCAGGCTTATTCCTATTTTCATTATGTAATAACTCTTATTTTTATCCTTGTTACTATTATTATTATCGTAATAACTATTGTTTTCAGCTTTATCACTATTATTATTATATAAATAACTCTTATTTTTATCCTTATTCCTATTTTTATTATCGTAATAACTCCTACTTTTATCCTTATAACTATTATTATTATCGTAATAACTCTTACTTTTATCCTTATTCCTATTTTTATTATCGTAATAACTCTTATTCTTATCCTTATTTCTATTATTATTATCGTACTAACTCCTCTTTTTATCCTTATAACTATTATTATTATCGCAATAACTCTTATTTTTATCCTTATTTCTGTTATTATTATCATTATAACTATTACTTTCAGCCACATTCCTATTTTTGTTATGTAATAACTCTTATTTTTATCCTTATTTCTATTATGGTTATCGTAATAACGCTTATTTTTATCCTTATAACTATTATTATTATCGTATTAACTCTTATTTTTGTCCTTATTGCTATTTTATCATCTTATTAACTCTTACTTTTATCCTTATTACTATTATTATTATCGTAATAACTCTTATTTTTATCCTTATTACTATTATTATTATCGTAATACAGTAAATATTCGATATGTGCACAAATCTCCTACACGATATGTGCAACATTTTTATCCCCACCACTGGGGGGAAGACCCCTCTAGACGCCCAGAAGCTTGAGCGTCGAGAAGTGTAATGTGAGCCTGGTTGTGTATATCCATGAGACAATACTAATGAAAATATAAAACTTTACTATTATTGACTTTTTTTACATAAAACTTTCACCAACATATTTGTGACATTTTCCTGATAAAAATGAGACCAAACATGATATAATTTAGACTATATTTACTGGTTTAATTGACGATAAAAGTTTCTAACGCAAAGGAGGATAGCGAATTAAAAAGAAAGAGACGCTGCGATCGTTCGCAGTCGGCAAAGATCAAAAGTCTCTTCAATTGTTTACAATGTTAATGCGTTGCTAACTTTTTTATTTTGAAATAATGTTTCATACAACTTTCTCCATCATATTCGTGACATTTTCCTGATTAAAATAAGACCAAACATGACGTAATTCGGTTCATATTTACTTGCAATAATTTATTCGAATAAAGTCCTCGATGTAAGCGTAACGTTTGAAATTACAAATAAATATATTCCGAATTACGTCGTGTTTAGTCTTATTTTAATCAGAAAAATGTAACAAATCTAATAGTAGAAGTTTCATATGAAAAAAATAAAAAATAAAAAAGTTTTATAATTACATTAGGATTGTCCCACCGATATGTTATTGTTTCTTTACGTTTGGTATCCTTCACTCGCTGTCCTTTTCTACGTTCGGCAAAACATCAATCAATGGTGGACCTGTACGATATGTGCACCAGTTCAGACCCGAGAGAGTTGCACATATCGAATATTTACTGTATCGCCCTGATAGTGGGGAGTT